>CAUYRT010069972.1:0-13223 GCA_963574885.1 Lepilemur ruficaudatus
CTGCATAAGAGAATTCAGCGGCCTAACCTGTCTTCCTTCCAGAGAGACCATGGAGTTTTGGCCTAGTCTTATGTTTGTCTCCCTTTTCCACAGTGTGGCACTGGGCACACTTCTGAACAAAAATCTTCTTGCCTTTCTCAACATCACACATATTTAATTCTCTCTTTAGTTACTGATTGTACAGAGGTTCCTAGTCAGAAGCCAGATATTCTACTCTCTCTCTTTTTTTTTGTTTTTGACACAGAGTCTCACTCTGTTGCTTGGGCTAGAGTGCCGTGGTGTCAGCTTAGCTCACAGCAACCTCAAAACTCCTGGGCTCAAGCGATCCTCCTGCCTCAGCCTCCCAGGTAGCTGGGACTACAGGCATGCGCCACCATGCCCGGCTAATTTTTTCTACTTTAAGTTGTTTGGCTAATTTCTTTCTATTTATAGTAGAGACGGGTCTTGCCCTTGCTCAGGCTGGTCTCGATCTCCTGAGCTCAAGCAGTCCTCCCATCTCGGCCTCCGAGAGTGCTAGGATTACAGGGGTGAGCCGCTGTGCCCCTCCTAATTTTCTATTTTTTGTACAGCCGGGTCTCACTCTTGCTCAGGGTGGTCTCGAACTTCTGACCTTAAGTGATCCTCTCCCTTGAGCCTCCCAGAGTGCTAGAATTATGGGCATGAGCCACCCACCCAACCTTGCCTCTGTTTTTGTTTAGCAGACAATTTTGCATATTTTTTTGCATTTTTACAATTTGGGGAAATTCAGATTATTTGTACTTATAATGATAAACCACCAAGAGGTCTATGGTTGGCATAGTGTTGTGATAGTGTTTGGCAGTGCTGCAGTTAACAGTCTTCCTCAGGGCAGATGCTAGCCTTTTAGAGTAGGTTAGGTTTCCTAAATTAATGACTCTTTTCTTCCATGGGCTAGACATATTCATTTTTTTTCCCACCTCTCCCCCCTTCCCCTACATTTTTAAATGACTACTATAAGAAGAGAATGGCCTAATACTTCCTTTCAGTACTTGGTTTACAAAGATAATGTAGTTATGATGTAAATTTGCATTTTATCTGGAGCTGACATAATAGTACAGACAGATGTAGTTTTCACTGTTTTAAGCAGATTTTCGGATTTCTTCCAAGAAGAATATTTTTAAATATTTTAATTTTTATTAAGCCATAGTTTGGATTTTAATAGGTTTACTTAAGCAGTTTTTAAAAATAATATCAAAGGGTAAAGCACAATCTACCTTTCATAAAGAAATAGAAAAGATGCTGTAATGTTTTAAATGCCCTTTTTTTCCTTTTGCAGAGAATGTTATGTGGACTAATGTCATTTGGTTCTCATGCTGTTCACATCTCAGGCAGTATAGAGATCATCTTCTCTCATCTTCCAGGATTGTATTGCTGCTTATCTGTGGGATTGCCCAGTTTGGAGAAGCTGTTGAGTTGTTCATTATCTCTAATTAGGAACTTTAGAATTGGTTATACCTTTGAAAATAGATTCACACTTGGAAGATACCTATATTCTATTTCATTATAGAAAGGAGTGTGGAATTGTTTCTCAAAAGAGCATGAAAGAAGGGTAAAGGCAATACTTAACAATCTTTTTTTCTCATAATTTGCCATAACATATATACAATTAATACTTTGTGGTTTTGTTCTTGGTATATGTTTTTTGATATGTTTTTAGTTCAATACTATTCTTTATTCTAGAAAAATGCTGAAAACACAGAAATCCTCTTACCTTAGGAATTTATGTGTTAAACAAAAATAGGAATAAAACAAATTTATGTATAGCAGCCTTTCCACCCATTGAGTTGCATGGTAGTACTAGAGATGTTTCTGTTAAAAAATTCTTCTAAGAAACAAATTCTTGGTAAGGAATAATTTAAATTAGAATATTGTATCCTATTAGACTTTGGTCACTGAGATATTATCTTGACCTGGAAAATATCTTTTTCAAAATTTTAACAGTTTTTAAGATTTGCCCTGGGTGGGTCAGGGAGGAAGTTGTGTTAGGGAAGTGAGGGAAGAGGATGTCACAGGGCTGCTAGTCTGTGAATTATAGCTGACTCCTCAGTTTAGGCAGATGCAAACTTTACCACAGAGCTTGATGAGAGGAGCCTGCTGAGCTTCAGTCCTCCCCTGTACACCTTCCCCTAAGGTACTACCCCCAGAACCAGATGCGATAGCCCTGGATCGATAGCCTTTTTAATTTAATTCCTTTTCTCTCCTAATAGTTTCCCCTACTAAACTATAATTGTACCTGTTTTTTTTTTTTTTATCTACATTTAAAACTCCCAGAGTATTTTTTTTCTTTTCTCCTGGGTAGTCACAGTGCCAAATTCAAATCTGCAGCACAATTATATTTATAATTGCTGCTGTTGTCAAATGTGAAATGTATTACATTCTAAAAAAATGCTTGATGTTAAGATTCCATATTGTATAATGTGAACTAAAGACCAAACTTCTTGCTCCTGTAAGAATCTCATTGATTTATTTATAGTAAGAGACACTTGTTAAAAATCAGACTACAACCCCTTGTAACAGTTCTCACAGTTATTTAACAGAATTTACTTTGCTTGATATTACTAGTTGTTAAACATGATCTATTTAAATATGCTTTGTTTGCTTTTCATCAAGGTATTCCTCTTGATGAATTCTCTGATTTTTTTTTTTTACTGGCATTGCATGAGAAGTGTCCTCCTGGGTTCTGTGCTAGCATTTGGAGTATTAATGGTGCCATAGATAATGTGGCACTGTCTAGTTAGAATTGCTTTTAAAATAGTGATGACCATGGGATCAGTGGAGGGCCTCAGGGGTCCATGAATCTTCAGAAACTATGAAAACTTTTATGCGTGTATGCATTCTTTCCTGGAGAGGGTCAAATAGCTTTACATTCAGATCTCTAAAGGGGTTTATAATTCAAAAAACAGCTAAAGAATGTGTTCTGAAAATTAGCCCAGCTTGGTTTTGTGTTTTCCTTAAAAGTTCACAATCTTCTATTTAGTTTAAATAGCTGACAATAATTATTACATCCACCCTATTTAACGTTCCTTTACAGTTTGTTTTTGTGGAATACTAGATGTATAGGTGATTCTGCCAGAGAACGATTCTGTAGCCAGATAAGTTTAAGAAATGTCACACATGTATTTTGGAGAATCACAATGCATAACAATATACAAATGATCTGAGAAATACTATAATAAATACATTAGATAGGAAGAGAATACAGCTATGTGAGATGGCAGTTCCTGATGGTTCTTACGAAATATGAACAATATGTCACTAATATGTAGTTATGGGCCTAAGCAAATCCTGTGATATTGATATATAAGCCCTTTTAAGATACAGCTTTTCCTCTATAAATTAGAACTAACTTTGTTATTGTAACAGGAGAGATTTGAAAAATGTATCACTTAAGAAGATGCCTTAGAAGCAACCTAATAGGGCATTCGTTGAATAAATTATCATATAGCCACATAGTGGGATACCAGAGCTATAAAAAAAAAGAATGTACTGATACGGAGAGATCTCTAGGATAAATTGATTTAAAAGTAGCAAGGTATGGGTTAGAGTATAGTGTACGGTACCTTTTCTGTAATGGAGAAGTAAGAATATGTGTTTGTATTTACTAGTATTTGTACATATACACTGGGAAGGTAAACAGGAAACAGTAAAAATGGACAGGAGTAGGAGCAAAACTTCAGTGTACACTTTTCTGTACAGTTTTCATTTTTGAGCCATGTAAATGTATTACCTAGTCAGTAAAATAGATGATGATTTCTTATATTACTTTATGCCATGGACTGAAATAGCAAACTGTTTCTTGAGAGAGGTATGTACGATTGTTGATGTAGTCTAATATATATGAAGTACCTAATTTTTCGTGATATAAAGGTACCACATAAATACCAAAGTTGTTAATACATGCCTGTCAGTAAAATAACTTACTAAATGCCTAATTATATATTGAGTGCATGAATCCTTGGGAAATTTTCAGTTTGCAAGTTACTGATGTCCTGGCCCTCCTCTCGCTTTCAGCTTCTTTCTGTCCATTGAGGTGTAAAGGGAAGGAAGGCTGTGAGAAGAGACTGGAGTACTGCTGTCACAAATGAGGGGTCTTAGGTATAGGGAAATAACTGCTTGTGCTTGGTTTTATATATATATATATATATATATATATATATTTGGAGGCAGGGTCTCCCTCTGTTGCCTGTCTAGAGAGCAGTGGCATCATCACAGTTCACTGCAACCTCAAACTCCTGGGCTCAAGCCATGCTCCTGTCTCAGCCTCCGATGCAGGTGGGACTACAGGCATGCGCCACCACACTTAGCTGATTTTTTTCCTATTTTTTCTAGAGATGGGATTTTGCTGTGTTGCTCAGGCTAGTCTCCAACTCCTGGCATCAAGTGATCCTCCTGCCTTGGCCTCCCAAAGTGCTGTATTACAGGCCTCAGCCACCGCACCTGGCCTGTTATATACATTTTTTAAACCTAGAGTTTTTCTTTGTGATCTTTGTACTTATGTTCACATAGGATTTTTAAGAAAAATTATCCAGATTAATTACATTTGAGCAAATTAGTGTAGTACAGTAGCAGGGCCACCATTCATATTGTTTTCTTGTTTTTTGCCTCAGAGGCACCGTTTACCTTGAGTTCCACATGAATGGTTTCTCCTGGAATTGTGCAACACAGCACAGCACTGCTGTGGGAAGACAGCACCTTAACTATAGATTCCTCATGCTGTTGGACATATCCCATGTGCAATGTCTATCACTTCATTAAAAAAATAGAAATAAGACTAAAGACGTGATTTCTTAGACACTTTTTAGAGGCCAATAGTTGGGAATAGATAGATGATTTTTTTTTCCTCTCTTGAAAGTATTTTTATATTTATATTTGATAACTGATAACCTCAGTGTTATTCTGAGACTTTACAGCTCCTCAGATGAAATAATGAAATACCACTGAAGGTTCTACCACAGTCTTCCTCTAATCCTACCACTGGGCAGGGAGGAGGAATGTCATGTTTCTCATTTTGATGCAAATCCTAATTTTGGATTTATGGTTTTTGTCCTTTGCTCTGTTGAAAGTTGGTGAAGAACAGGTAATTAACTTTTTGGAGTAAGTCTGCTCTGAGCCATGCATTTTATTAAGTATCTAATTGAATCACCTAACATCCCTATGTTGTAGATGTGAACTCATGGGCAGAGAGAGTTATTTTCTAAGAAGTTCCAGGTCGTGCAGTTAGTAAGAAGCTAAGCTGAGGTTTGAACCCGTGATTAATGCCATACCACTGCCTGTCCCCTGGTCTTCCACTTCTCATTAGTCTGGAGTAATGAAAGATCGCTGCTTGTCAATACCGTTTGATATTACACATATTAGATAATTTTACTTACGTGATACTTGAAATTTCTGTTTGCCTCAGATATTTCCAAATTAACTGTAGTTGTTTGCCTCTGTATTTAAAAGCTTTTACTACTGTAACTTCTGTGAATTCAGTTGCTAATGTTATAGAAATGAAGTATCTGAATTTGCCTCTCTTCCTTTAGATTCCCTGAGGGCTGGGATAGAATTTTTCTGGGTCATCATTAAATTCTTAATTAGGTCTATTCTAGGGTTTAACAGGTAGAAAGCATTCAGTAAATATTTGTTCAGTGAATGAATGTTAGGATGGTGTCATGAACTCATAAGATTTGAAGTCAAATATGCTTCTGTTGTTTAATCAGTCAAGTAATAAATTATATACCTTTTATTTGTGGTGTTAGCCATAGAGAAAAGGAATCCTATCTTGCTTGAGATAACTGCCAACAGAAGAGAATGTTTTTTGCCCAGCTCCCATTGCGTGGAAATACTGAGAAAATGTAATAAATGCAACTTGGATTGATTCCAAAGTAAGAATATTTAACATTTTTTTAAACCTGAGATAAAATTTTAGGCAGGTGAGTACTAAGTACAATTAAAATGAACATTTTATGAAAATTTATCTTATTTTCACCAGTTTTAAATATATTTAAATTGTTGAAAAACAGTATTTTACATATTAATTCTCATGTGATTTTTGCTTTATGAAAAGCAGTGACTTTTAATGTACATGATTATAAAGGGAATGGTGACAAGAAAAGAGATTTCAGATCCCACATGTCAGCTGTTACATATATTGGTTTGAAATTATGCTATTTTATTAATTCTTCAGAATTATTACTTACATAATTTTTTTCTGTTCATCTGGTTTTAATTTTGTGATTTTAAGGTTTGTGGGCCTTTTTCATTACTAGACTCTGCCTCCCTAACTTACCAACTCATGTATAAGTGTTTGTACAGGTGCTATAACTAGTCAATGCACTGACTCAGTAGAGCCCTTTCAGTAATATTCTGTACTTATTTTTGTTTTGCTCATAATTATTGCCAAATGACCTTATTTATAACATTTCCAGGAGGAACTTCCTTCTTCATTTTTGCACATGCCATTAGCAATATCCTCAGATTAAGATTCTGTTATGAGCCTGTTTGTATTTAGGCAAGTTGGTCTTCTTTTTGTTAGGCATAAGGGATTCATTCAGTCTAAATTTGGCCTTCATTTCGCCTTTCATTTTATTTTATTGAGCTGTCTTATACAATAAAAGGAAATTTAGTGATAACCACAAGCCCAAACCCTCATTTTCAAAACAAGGTAAAATTTGGAGGTGGCTTAACCTAGATGTAGCAAGTACGTGTTTGGGTTTCAGACACACCTGGGTTCCTTATCCCTAATGTGCCACCAGGTACCCTTGGGCAGCAGACATCTTTGAATCTCACTTTTCTTATCTGTAAAATTGGAATTCTTGTATTAAACTTATCTCATGGGTCTTTTTCATGATCAGGGAAAAGAATATGCTATGTATACAATGCTAAATGTGCCCCTTGGAGACTTGCCATTATTATATAATAATCAGCCTGTTCCTGTGGAATATCCTATGTATCAAAATTCTAAAAGAGTTTGTGTACAGATTAATTGAGGAAATATAATAAAAAATGGAAACTCTTGATTATCTTTAAATCCTAGTATTGAGATATTCTGGACAGCTCTATGAGCACAGGTTAAATGTTAGTTTTATTGTCTTAACCATCACATTTTTGCTTGCTTATTTGTTTTTTGAGACAGGGTCTCTGTCTCCCCGACTAGAGTGAAGTGGCGTCATCATAGCTCACTGCAACCTCAAACTCCTGGGCTCAAGCGATCCTCCTGCCTCAGCCTCCTGGGTAGCTGGGACTATAGGCATTGCCACCAGGCCCGGCTAATTTTTTCTACTTTAAGTTGTTTGGCTAATTTCTTTCTATTTATAGTAGAGACGGGGTCTTGCTCTTACTCAGGCTGGTCTTGAACTCTTGAGCTCAAGCAGTCCTCCTGCCTCGGCCTCCAAGAGTGCTAGGATTACAGATGTGAGCCACCGTGCCTGGCCCTGTCTAGCTTTTTAAAAATAGTTATTGTTGAATAAAATTTATGAAGGATGTACCGCAAATACTCATTTTCTGAATCTCTTCCTCACTACAGGTTGAATCTTTTCCAAACTGCACATTGGGACTTATTAATAATTTGCAAAAACGATTTAGTGGATTATGGCAAGTATTAGGAAAGAAAGCAACAGAATAGAAAATAAAAGAATACATTGCAAATAGTAAAGGCTCATATTGTTTTGTGAAACTTTTTGTTTTATACATACATGACATGTAAACAGATATGTGTACACTGGGTTGTGATCCAAATGTATTTCTTTCTAGGTGTTTGCTGTTTAAAAATAAGTTGGAAAACTGTTGCTACAGATTAACATTTGATTACGTTCTTTTGGGAATAATACTTTTTTTTAAATTAAAGTTTTAACAAATCTAAGTGTTAAGTATTTAAATTAAAGGACTTATTTGATTTATAAATTAATGCTACATTAACAGGTTTTTATATTGGAGAATTTAATTCATATTTCATTAACTATAATAAACTGAGATGTAATAAGAAGGAAGACCTGCCAACAGGTTATCCTCTGTTCAATTTCAAATCCATCAACTGCTTAAGCTTTTAGGCTCATTGAGCAAAACAATTGTAATGTCTACAGTTAGCAAGACTTTGTTTAGTCAGTTTGACTCAGAGATACCTGAAATGTTACAATACTTTTAATGGGATGATCATTTAGAAAGGACTTACATGGCAAATTCTGTAGAGAAAAATCTTACCTTTAATGCTGTGGCAATTGAACTAATACTCTGTTAGTATATCTCAGCTGCTTTGACATTTTATAAGAAGCAGGATGAGACACATGAAATGCTTAATTAGACTGTACTGTAATTCTTATGTTTTATGTTTAGGTTTTATGTTCATTAAAGCAGGCTTGAAAGAAGACAAGTATTATTTATTTTATAGGATAATCCTTAGAGACTTAGATTTTTTTGGAGAGAGATCTGAAGGAGATTCTATTTGGTTCAGTAGTTTATTGATAGAGGAAGGAATGAATCTGATTGTATTTGATAAACTATAATTTTATTAAAACTCAATACTTTCAGATTATGTATCTGAAAGCAAAAAAGAATATATTCCTGTATTATTCCATTTTTTTCTTCTTGTATATCTTAATGGAAGAAAATTTAATAATATTAAATATTCCTTTGGATATCGGAAGAGATTAAGAGGTTGATATTGAGTATCTCTTAGAAATGGGACTTAAAGCTAAATAGATTATTATATTTTAGTTTTCAAAATTTTTACAAAGAACATTATTTTTGTAATACAAATATTTTTAAGTATCTGAAGTTACTGTCTTATAGCCGCTGCTCAAAGATTAGTAGAATGATGTTTTCTAAAAGAGTTAAGTTATTTTGCAGGGATAGGACAAAATGGTCAGTTTTTCTAAGACTATCAACTGAATTATCACTTCAGTACCTCAGCGGTGGCTTTAATATTGATCTGTGTGTTTATTTAATTATAAAGAAGTTTAATGAAAATTATTAATTGAAGTTTAGGCTCTTGAAGAGTTTAAATGTTTTTAAGTATTGCTGTCATCAGAAGTCCTCTCAATTATGGCATTCTGGAACTGTGTCCTTTTAAGTGGTTTTCAATCAAGTCTGATGAGTTTGATTGAGCTTTTGATGACTGTTAGAAAAGTTTTAATGGAACCCTTATAGGAATTTATGCATCTTTCTGTTTTATATTGTATCTTTCTTCCCTGTCACCTACTAATGTTCACTCCAGATTATGTGTTAAAAATGTTGACACCTGGCCAGGCTTGGTGGCTGATGCCTATAGTCCTAGCAGTTGGGGAGGCTGAGATGGGAGGATCACCTGAGGCCAGGAGTTTGAGACCAGCCTAACTAAGCAACATAGCAAGACCCAGACACTATAAAAAATAGATAGAATTAGCCAGGCATGTTGGCACGTGCCACGTGCCAGTAGACCCAGCTACTTGGGAGGCTGAAGCATTATTCCAGTGCATTCTAGCCTGGTGACAGAGTGAGACACTGTCTCAAAAAAAAAAAAAAAAAGTTGACACCTGACCTTCAGGCTGGTCTCTTAACTACTGAGCTCAAGTAATCCTCCTGCCTTAGCCTCCCAGAGTGCTAGGATTACAGGCCTGAGCCTGGCTTTTTTTTTTTTTTTTTTAAATTTTTTTTGTCCACTGTCTCCACTTCCTTCTCTATCCAGGCGCGTATCTTCCCCCTCTCTCTTGTTGTTTGAGGACATTAATCATAGTGTGTTTCTATGTTAAATATTTTAGCAAATCCCTAATCCTTGATAATTCTGTTTGTAGTGGGGCTGCTCAAAACCACTGGAAAAATTAAGTCAGACAGCCTCATAGATTGGTGCATAAATTCATGTTTCCATCTGGTTCCTCAACAAAAACATGGAAATACTGCTATGACTTTCTAGTTATCTCCCGTTCTTTTCAGTGGGCCTATTAAATGTTCTCTGCTTTCTTTGGATTGTATCCCTTCATTCCTCAATCGCAGCAAATATTTTACTTATTTCAGAGTCATTAGAAGCTATCGGAAGGGAGTTCCATCGTTGTCCTGCTATTTACATGGATAACTCAACTCAGACTTCACATGTCTTAAACAGAACTTATCAAGCCTTTTCTTCTTTCTGCATTTCTTATTTCAGTGAATAGAACTGCTATCCATTTGGTTGCTCAATAGTTGAAATGTGAGCATTATCCTTGACTTTTCTTTCTCTTTATCCAAACACCAAATCCAGTGGATTCAGCATCCTATCTCTTGAATCGGTCTACTTCTCCTTTTACTTCCTTTGACCATCATAGTTCAGGCCTCTGTCTTCATTTGCCTGCCATAGTGCAGTAACTTTCTAGTTGGCTTCCAACATGTAATTTTCTGCAGTGTGTCCTTGCAGAGGGAACTTTGTACAACACTGATTATCACTCCCTGTTTAAAGCCTGTTACTCTCAGGATGAACCTTTACTCCTAAGCCCTGAAAGGTCTCCATTTCCCCCTCTCCATCTTTTTCTGTTGCTACTGCTCTTCCCACCTGTTACACATTTCAGCTATACTCAACTTATTTTATTGGAACATACTAGACTTTTTTCTTATCTCTGGGTCTTGGCACATTATAGCACCACTTCTAGCACAGTGTTTGGCACGTGGAAGGCGTTTGATAAATATCTGTTGGATCATTGAGAGAATAAGGGAACAAATGATAGTGTCTTATAGTAGAAGGATAGTTAAACAATTTCTGAAATATATATACATATATATATATATATATAGAAAAGCATCCAAATGATTCAGATAATGATAAAGTACACTTAAAATCTTTTATTCAAAGAATTAGTTGATAATGTAAAGGCAACACAGATATTTAGAGTAATGCATAGTATATTTTTAGTAAGATGCAAATTTATATGAAAGGAATAGAAATCCATTTATATAGAAAACTGATATAAATGTTGGTGCTAAATTTTCTTAAATTCAGGTTCAGATGATACTTTACAGCATCATTCTTGGTTGCTTACTGTCTTCTCCCAGAATTTATGAGGAGGTGACTTGAATGAGTATGAAACCATTATTACAAATGGAAAGACAAGAGACAGTATGTGTCCCATCTGTGATAAAACCAATGTGTTTTTTTTCCAGATATGAAAGTTTTTCAAATTAAGGCAAATAAAAGCTATGTGTGACTTGCTTCATATTTCTGGTATGGAATATTTATTGTATTTTGTTTTTATCATCATGTACAGATATCATTAAGCATTTGTTATATACACATAGAGTTAATAAAATCCTGTGTAAAGAAAATGATATATTCAAGGAGCTTGAAGCAAGTTGGGAAATGAAGGTGAATATGTACAGAATAAATTCAGTTTCACTTAAATATAAAATGTGAAAGTAACACAGTATAACCAGTAAAGATGATCATGTAGTAGGATGGTACTAATATCTAGTATTTAACTGAATGCTTATTTTGTGCTAGGAACTTTTCTAAGCTAAGCTTGTTACATGCAAATATCTTGTTTAAAATTGTTTAGCCTGTCAGTTGTAAATATTGGTAAGCCCATTCTATAGATGAGGAAACTGAGATCTGTTAAGATTAAATAATCTACTCAGCTAGTGAGAGGAAGAACCAGGATTTGAATTCAGGCTATCTGGCTCTAGAACCTATATTCTTCCTTTATTTATTTATTTGTTTTAAGATAATGGTTTTAAGATGCAGTCACTGTGTTGCCCAGGCTGGAGTTCTGTGGCTGTAAACAGGTGTGATTATAGTAGACTGCAGCCCTGAACTCCTGGCCTCTAGCCATCCTCCCATCTCAGCTTCCTGAGTAGCTGGGACTACAGGTGTGCACCACTATGCCTGGCTTTGAAACTATATTATTTTATCTTCAGCCAAAAGGATCTAATTGACAAATTGTATTATGTATGTATAGATAGAGTTTTTCAGTATCTAGTCTTAATTTTATGCCAATATAATTTGTGGAGATAATTTCTTGGATTAGGTCACTGATTACAAGCTGTTTCTTAAATATATATGTTATCTTAATCGCTTAATAAGACTTATACAATGTTGCATTATTTAAGCATGATTTTGCTTTTCAAATTCTACTTTATTTTTTAGTAGAAATAGCTACCTATTTTAAGGTTGCTGTTTATTTTCCAAGTGAGATAACCATTCCTGTATTCACTTTACGTCTTCCAGAGACTTTATGAAACCTCTCATGTATTGTAGTTTTCTCTCCTATTCTTTGTCTTTGTCAGTTTATCCTTTTAAAAATAATGTCACTATCATGTTAGTGAATATTGGGACGGAGAAGAGAAACTCAAATCCGTATCTTTGATCTGTTACGATTGACTTGATGACCTCCAAAGTAGTTTTTCTTGACTCTCTTGCCTTCTGTAAGCATAAAATGAGTTACTATTGTAAGGAGGCTTCTCTGTTTTTATTCACATAACAATGTATCTCTTGTTAGAGGACAAATATGCAAAATATTGGGAATATGTTTGGGATTCTCCCAACTTGAGAGACTGCTAAGTAAAATGGGACCATAGTGTATGTTTAAATGGAATTAGTGTAATAAAAGTATTAAATAGTTAGTAAGTTTTAGATTTTATTGTTTGGAGCATGAGGATAATTGCCATGTGGAGTAATTTTGATTGAAATATGGGTAATGTGAAAAATAAATATGATCTTGAACCCTTAAAAAAAAAACTAGTAAATATCAAAGAGTAAATGGCAATAGCCATTTGTTGTAATTTGTAAAGACCTACCGGTTTACCTGTATAACAATTAAATTTGGTAATATTTTAATCCGAATTTTAAAACTCTTACTATTTCAGAATTTACAGTTTTTATCTCAGTAAGTGAAAACAAATTAGGGAATTGTATGAGTGTTCTAGGCAGGGTTCTTTTGGTTGGCTGGAGTCGGAAATTTATTTAAACTCACTATATTTAGAGATACTTGTGTAAATTTAGAGAGTTCTCTCTGGAATCCAGGAAAAGCTGAACAAAAACTTTAGAAAGAGGAAAAATGAATATGGCCTGAGAACAGCCATTTCTAATCTTCATCTTTCTTATCTGTGGTACATGCTTCTTTCCCAGATCAGCTTGAAGGCACTCTTGTATCTGCATCTGCTTCAGTTTCCTCTAGTTTCTTGCTGTCAGGCTGATGCAGAATCTCTAGTCTGGATCCTTCTAAGTAAGGTTAGGACCATGATTTTAATTAAGCATATTAACCAATTAACTGTAGTGGAACGCATACAGA
>CAUYRT010069973.1:0-85867 GCA_963574885.1 Lepilemur ruficaudatus
TGCAACTTGTGCAAATCGAACATGAGTAGTGTTGAAGCTAGGACGGATCAAGGTTGGAAATAATCCCATACAACTCTTGAAGTAGCACCAAAGCATGTGCTCTCTCTTTTTTCCTTTTTTCCCAGATGACTGCAGGACAGAGCAGAGAAGGGGACTGCCCGTATACGTCTAAGGGTTGCTTAGGGAACTTGGGAAAAAAGGTTTCCAGGCCTGGCTGTTTCCATGAGCCTGCAGTAGCACAGACACCCTTACCTAGGGGTGCTATGTTCTAAGACCCCCCGCCAGTGGATGCCTGAAACCGCAGGTAGAACCGCACCCTGTGTACACTGTGTTCGCTCCATCTGATAACCGTGAGGGCTACTAAGGGACCAGTGCACGGGTAGTGTAGACAACGTGGATATGCTGGACACAGGGATAATTCACGTCGTGGGGGTGTTGGAGTGAGATGGTGTGAGAGTTCATCCCAGTACAGAATGGTGCACCATTTAAAACATATGAATTATTTATTTCTGGAATTTTCCATGTAATATTTTTGGACCGTGGGGGGCTGCCGTCATTCCATTTCAGGGGGTCCGTCTCTTGTCCGCCATGTGAGAGGATGACAGGCTTGGACGAGATGCGGGGCAGGTTTCTTCCATTTCTTCCAGCACTAATGGTCTGTGGTCCTGATTTATCCTTCCCCGACTTCTGGTTAGAGATGGCGGGAAGGTCACCCCGGGCCTGGCTCGTGCACCTCGGAGCTCTTTCTCCTGCCGGCTCTTTCTCTCCCTCTCACATCCATTTAATCTTGACTTTGGCAACCGCTGAGCAAAAGCAGCTGTTTCCTTTGCTGACTTCACTTCCTCTGGGCTGTGGACATATGTACGGCTTGCCGTGGCTCTGGGGCAAAACGTTTATGTTTGATTAACTCAGCTTTAAAACACACCAGCCGTGGAGGCACTAATTCTGCCGGATTGCCTGTCGCGTCAGTAGTTTTCGATAAACAGCGTAGCTCCCGACAGAAGCTGCAAGGCTGTGTCTGCAGCTGGGTGACAGAGGAGAGGCGATTTCAGACGGGATCTTTATCGGGTGTCACCTGAACCACAGGTTGTCTTTTTTAAGGTCTCGGGCTCATCCGCGGGAGGGTTTTAAGTTATGCTATTCGAGGGAAAAAACCCATCTGCATTCCGATTCTGGCCAATTATGCTTTCACTGTGTTTATCTTCCTAGGTTTTAAATACTTTTCTATAAAAGAAAAAAAAAACTTTAAAAATGTGGTTTTATGATGAGTCAAGGACTGCTGCTGTGCCTTAAGCTAGAATAAAACACACGGAATACATTTAAATGAATTACAAAGTGTATTATACTCTGAAAATCAGCATTAAAATGCACATTAATTTTTGTAGCTCTTAAATACTTCGGTTGCCGAGAAACAGCCTCTATTCTATAATTGAAATAGCTCTTCAGATGCAATTTAGTCACTGATTGGTTTTTAAGTATTTTTAAAAGCTAACAGCTCAGATGGAGAAAGGTGGTATACCCTTGGGTTTTAAATAGGAACAACAGATGTCACCGTGCCACAGACTGTACCAGGCCACTGGAAACCGCAGTTATTTCCTCCAGAGAAGGGGGGCTCTACCCTGAAGCTTGGCATGCCCCGGACTGCTCAGGAGACCCCAAGAGCTGGCTCGACCCAAATATAAAACCTTAGTTACGAAGGGGTTGTTATCCTTTGGGTGAATTGATCAGGTCTCCTATTAATACCACTCCTCAGCTCTTACAGTCCCTTCTCCTGCCTTTTACTACCCTTGGCTTTTTGCCAATTTCAAACAATGCCAAGTAGGAGAAGGGTGGGCAATATAAAAAGGCAAGTGCGTTTTGATAGCCCCAAGCAGGTGAATATCTACAGGTATGGCTGGGAAGAAGTTTAAACCAAAGGCCTGGCAGATTTTATTTTGGCTAACTCAGCAAAGAATGTAGCGAGGTGGCCGGGTCCCCATAACTACACTCAGTCATTCAAGATAAGAAAAATAACCCAGGAGTTCTTTCTTAGCCTGCCTCCTTAATATTAACAGAGCTATTTTGAACTCAGTGATGCCGGAAGTGACAGTACTTGTTGACAAAACCATGGGAGATAAAATTAGTTCCCTTCCTAAATTTCTCACTGACTGAGAGACAATGGCCAAGTCATCCAAACTCTTTGTGTCTTAGTTTTCTTCTATGGCAAACAAGATCACTGATACGTTTTTCGGATGGTCATAGAGTTCGAATGTAAGGTATTAATGGGTGAAAACTAAAAATTGCTATGTGTCTGTAAAGCAGAATTACCATTGTTCTAGAGAATTCTGAAGGATAAGATTTCAGAGGGGCTCTAGTGATCTTTTTGAGGAGGAAAACCTCAAAAGCCTTCAGAGTCCTTTGGTGTGTTTGTATCAGGGAAAGATTCGCGTTCCAAAACAGGTTGGTTGTGCCTGTGAATTCTGTCTCTGTCTGGGATCCTGTCTGAGGGTTGAGAAGGTAAATTTCAAGTTAGGGAAAAATCTACTCTCTGGACTTTCATATTCACCATACATAGCAAGTCACAAGAAAAATGGATGGAGATAGAGGAACAGGTGGGTAACAATAACAAGTAACAAAAATAGCATTTACTTTATTGTGCGCTTAACCACGAGCCCAGAAATTAGCTACATCTTTTACATTCCTTTTACTCTTCGCCAAAACCCTGTGGGGTGGATGTTATAAGTATCTCCTTTTGTAAATGAAAAAAACTGAGCCCTGAGGAGGTTAAGCAACGTGCTCCATCTCATATAATAAGTGGTAGTGACATACATTCTAAAGTGACTTTTAAACTTAGAGAACACTGTGCCTCGCTGCAGAGATGGAGAATCCATTGGAAAATACATCTCGCTGGGATTCACTCACGTGGGCGACAGTCTCCAGGGAAAGCCGTGAGTTGTCAAGAAAATTCACCCAAGTGTGGAGAAGAAATTTCAGATAATCGAATTTTCTTTTTTTCTGTTTGTGATGGGTACTACAATGCCTAGTTCATTTGTTGCATGAAAAGAAAGTTACCTAGAGAAAAACGTGTCCTGAATCCTTTAAGAGAAAACTCACTGCCGATCAATGATCTCACGGAGAGATGCGGAAGTGAGTCACCTTCAAGTGATGTGGTTATGTAACGCTCTTAAATAGATCATTATTTAAATGACGCTGTCCAAACCTGAATAAAATACCCAAAGGCAGGCATCAGGAGCGCGACCTCCGTAAAAAATCTCAATGGGAATTTACACAACAGGGCTCACTGTAGTGTATTTTCTTTGAAAATGTATGGGTGGTACTAGGAAAATTCTCCCAATATCTAGGCTTGAGCTCCCATCCCATCAAGTCTACCGATAGCATTGATTCCTCTCTTTAAAATCAGTTTTTCCTCCCCTCCCCTTCCCTTGCAAGTCCTTGGTACCCTGCGTTCTACTCCCTACCTCCCTGCCAGCCGCCTTTCTGAGTGGGATGAGCGGGAACATGCCACATTCCAGTATGGTTATTTTCAGCCCCTCTTTGGCCTGACATCACTAGGGTAGTAGTCTGGGTCATCTTTGAGCTGAGGGTGAGAGTCATTTGATGCCCCCAAAGCTCTGCACCCCTTTCCCGACTCCAGCTCCCAATACTCCTGCACGTAGAAATTCATCCTTGCAAGCAGACCTAGGCAAGGTGTTTGCCTTGCACGGGAGCTGAGGATTTGGAGCCTGAGAAGTCCTGTGCTCTCAGCAGAGGAAGTTAAGCCCCGTCATGCAACCACATCCAATTTCCATTGCAAAATTACTTTGCAGAAAAATGGCACAGAGCCTGCTCTTCTTCCTTTTGCCTTAGACTCCCTCGGCTTTCTGGCCTGGCTTAGGACAACCGACCGCAGGGAGCGCTGGGAATGCGGAGGGGGGAGGCCCCGGATAAAACCTCATCCTGTTTTACAATTCAGAGCTGGAATTGGAGCTGAGATAGAAGAGGAGGGCGCAGACCGGGGGAGTGGATTTGATTATTGCATTAACCCACAGAACACTTCAAATGAAAACGTTCATAGGGTAATCAATAATTCAGTCTTCGTTTGTTAGTCTGGGCAGATGACATTTATTTTAATAGGCTCTCTCTGGATGGAGGGCATGAAATTTTACTTATGCTCTGCTTTTTCCCCCTTTTCTTAAAGCACACCAGTGCCTTTGCCTATTTATCTATAGCTGTCTGGTGCTTCCAGAGTCCCTTCATCCCTCGGTTTCATATAAATTTCAGATACCTAAGTTGGGACAGATATATTTTCTTCTCTGATCCTATTCACTCCCTATCCTGCCTCTAAAACCCAGCTTTGAATCTACTTTGTCTAAGACATTTTGGCGAATTTAACTATCCCTGAATGGTCACTCCTTTTTAAGTCTAGAAATTACCTTCCTAATTTGCATTGTCTCCATTTAATGTTTTCCAATGTTTTCTCTCTCCGAATCTCCAGTCTTTTATTTTAAAGTATCTGAGGGGAAAGACGGCGTCTCTAATTTGTTGCTGCCACGTTCTTCCCACCCCTGCCATCGTTCCTCCACCCCTTGCTCTTGCAGACCGAGGTGGACTAGACGGAGCCTGAGGGCCGAATCTGGCTCTCCATCTGGTTTTGTAAATAAAGTTTTATTGGAACACGCCCACACTCATTCCACAGCCATGCTCATGCCTTTCCGTGTTGTCTCAGGCTGCTTTCGTGCTGCTCAGGCGTCGCTGAGCAGCTGCTCTTGCCGTTCCCCGATCCTACTGAGCGTTTGTCCTGACTTGCCGCCTCTGGCCACAGCACGCCGACTGTGGGTTCAGATGCAAGGAATGAAAGGTAGGAGGTCGACGCTTTCGGTAACACGTGTGGTTTGTTATTTAAGCGGCTCTTCCTTAAAATGGCATTCTCGATCACGTACTATTTAATAACTTTGAAGTCAGGAATGTATTTAAAATACTTCAAAGCTGGTTCAGTGCAGAGTGCAAGGCATTGAAAGCCCCCCCGCTGGAGCAGGTGTTAACTCTCTAGTGGCCGGACCGTGGGGCGTTCTGGCAGCTCCAGGGCATCAAGGGTGGCAAGCCAATGTGATAGGGACGTCTGGGGGCTTGGGAAGTGTTTCGATACCGCAACAGCTGTTGTGGCTGTACTGATATGTAATTTGGAAGATCCAATGAGTAAAAAAGAATGAGTCCAGAAAAGAACAATCCTAGTAATTGAAGAATCGAAAATATTCAGTTCAGCAAATGTTTGCTGTGTGCCAGACACTGTGGGAGACGTAGGGCTACGGCAATGACTGAGACCCTCAACGTCCCGGCTCTCTTGCAGCTCGTGGGCGGGACAGGAAAAGAAAGCGGTCCTGATAAAAGGATTTATTTCCCTGGGCCTGCTGAACCTGAAAAAGGGAAAGTTTTTGGAGGAGAAGTTTTTAATTGCATGGCGTGATATGCAAGGATCAGCTGTTATTTGTAGAGATTAAAGAAATGAATCCTCTTAAGAGAAATCGCTACTACTAATGAGGAAACATATTTTTTTTTTTTATGTCTGTGACCATAGTTAGGGCTTGGCATGGGCCTTCGTGGAAGTCTCTAGAAATGAGGCTGGCACCCGGACATCCAGGGCCGCAGGGAATCCGGTCACTAGCCTGTCTCTCCGCATGAGACCACCAGGTGGGCGCAGTTCTGTTCATACTACTCTGTGCGAAGAATAAAACTAGTTGCTTCTGTGTAACGTAGGCATAGTCTTCGAGGAATTTTTATTAAAACCATGGGCAGAGCTGAGTGCTTCTTGCCTAAAAACAGAGTCTGTCGCTCGAGATGAGTTAAATCACAGGATTGTCCCAAAGGGTTCTGAACGGGCCTTGTCCTGAATCCTCCTCCCTGGGTGAAGACGCATTCAGGGTTTTCAGGCCCGCACGGAGGGACTTTCTCGATGTCGTGTGGTGTGTTTATTGGATATAGATAGCGTGTATCTATTGGGGAAACAGGCCGTGTTGCAGAGAAAATATCAGACTATCTTCTTCCTCACGAGCGTTCTCCGTGTGGCATTTTGCGAAAACTGCTTGTTTTGTGGAAACAGACACGTTTTGGCTCCTTCTGGCTCCACGAAGCCAGCGGAAAAGCCAAGTTGAATCCCACTCTACCTTGTGAATCATCCTCCAATCTGCCAGCTGCATTCTGGCTGAGGCCACTTTGTTGCAGCCGAACGGAGCCGCAGAGCTAACAGGAAACATGTTGGTTCTCAGATCTCAGGCCATCCGCGGTATAACGAGAAACACAGTGTTTCCGCTTAAAAGCTGATCACGTCCGACATGGGTGTCGGCAAGACAGGATAAGTATATTTTATCTTTTCTTGGTGTCATCTGATAGAATCATAATTTTGCTGCTGATGACGTCGTTTCGAGTGTTATTGATAAGAAATAGTTTTTCGCCCTCTGCTCTTTCAAGAAACGTAGATAGGAAATCAGTCTGGAAATGTCCACAGCTTGATGGTAAAGATATATGAATTACATACTTCATATTGGAGTGACTTGGAAGTAAATGTAAAACACTATTGATTATTTGGGTGTCTCAGATGGGAAGAGGAAAAGCACACAATATTATAGTTTGAGTTTAATGCTGTGAACGCCAAAACGTACATTTCGGGGAAGTTATTAGTCTGAAAGTGAATACCCTTCTTCCCACAAAAAGCACTGACTTTGATCGACGTACAATGTGTGTGATCATTTAGAAGTTTACTGTGGCTGTGTCAGGAAGAAATCACCGTGGCAATGTGTGATGCAAAGGGACGTGTCTTACAGAAACCACGCGGCTCTCTCGAAACAGAAATGTCTAATACCCCGGGTGCTTTGAGAGCTCTCCTTGAAAAGCATGCCTGCTTGGAAATTAAACGTGCTTTACAAATTCCAGTCCTTCACGTGGGCAAGGTATTTCCGTGCTCTTATCCTGTCGTAACCCAGCCAATGACAAGGTGAAATGTTTCTGTTCTTTTTTTTTTTTTTTAAAGAACTCATGCATTATAGAATGTTAGAATGAGAGATCTTGCAGACTGTCTCTTTCCAGCTCTTTCTTGGAGTATCCAACTGTATGCTGTTTTCCTTTCCTATATTTGTTTGACAGTAAGATTTCTAATACAAATAACGACTACAGATAACATGTAAATAGTGTTCAATGTGCCCAGTACTGCACTAAGCTGCCTACATGCCTTAACTTAGCTAATAGGCACACACGGAAAAAACCCTTTTTTCTTATCCTTACTTTACAAAGTATCACACGCAAAGGGTTTAATATCTGCAGAGAAGGGGTGTTGGGCAAGTGTCTGATTCCAGACTCTGCAGTTATACTGCCACCTGACATGTTCTCTCATGCTGAATTAATTTAATTTTAGTGTTTCTGTTAAATAATTTCGATAGACCTGATGGACATTTAACACAGAGGGGACAACAGAGGAACCAAGCTCAGCAGGCTTCACAGCACAAGTGACCTTAAAAGGTTGGTGCTGAGTCCACCAGTAAAGAAGATGGATGGAACGATGGTCTCACCCCGCGCCTCCTGCGTGCGCCCCAGGATGGTGTCTTTAAATCTAGGCTATAAATGTGTCATTCTTTCCCCCGGCTGGTGAAAGACTGAGAAAGGGAAAGGAGGCTCTGAGAACAGGTGTCTGGAAGGGAAAATAAAAAGGATTAGGATGACCGACCTACGGATGAGATTTGGGAAGTCGTGTGGAAGAGACCTCGCGGCGGAGCTTGAGTTACAGGAAAGTTTAAAGAGGAGAAATCAGGAAAGGACATAACAGAAGAGTCATGACGTGACTATTAATGACGGGAAATTGTCCTTATCTTTCAATCTCATTTTAACCTAGCTCATCTCAGTTTGTGGTTGGAGAGGGGTGGTGCTGGAAGTCCACGGAGGTTCTGTTATGGGGTGAATTGTGTCCTCCCCACATACACAGGTGGACATCTGCCCCCCAGCACCTTAGGGGGTGGCTCTTTGAAGATAGGGTCTTTACAGATGTAATTAAGTTAAAATGAGGTCAGTAGGGTGGGCTCCAGTCCCACATATACGACTGGTGTCCTTACAAGAACAGGAAATATGAGCACAGACTCATGCAGAGGAAAGACGGCTGTCCTCTAGCCGAGGACAAAGGTTTTGGAAGGACCCGACCCTGCCAACACCTTGATCTAGGACTTTCAGCCTCCTGAACAGTGAGACAATGAACATCTTCAGCCACGTGTGTGATACTTTATGACAGCAGCCCTAGCCAACTGATATAGGTGTCAACTCCCAAACTTTGTTCCTTGAATCCTTATTTATGTTTGTTTCTCTACAACTGAGCTGTCCAACACAGTAGCCATTATTCACACATGTCTCTGTATTAACAAATAAAAGTTAATTAGCATTATGTAAAATGAGAAATTCAGTTGCGCTGGTCATATTTGATCGGATTTGATAAGATTCATTAACCCCAGGTGGCCAGTGGCTACTCTTCTGCACAACACAGATTTAGGACATTCCCATCATCACAGAATGTTTAATTGGATGGCGCCAATGGAGACCAGACCTAATTTAATCTCGCAATATACTTTGAAGAAGAAAAAGATACAGAGTCCAGAACTGAATTGAACATTGAGTAAATTTTTAAGAAACTGGGAGGATGATGCGCCAGGCGTAGTTCAGCTTGCTCCAACATGAGGAGTTGCCACAAGAGGCAAGGGGTGTGTGTGTGTGTCCGTGTTGCTGAGTTTGTGTGTGCGTGTATGTAAAGGGCTATTCCTTCACGAAGGCACGTTTTACCTTGAACTGAATTTCTAAGCCTCCATGCCGTCCAGCTCTTGTTCCCGACGCTCCGCCCTCATTGCCCTAATTAAATGCTTCATGTGATTCGTTACTTTAGGTGAGTCAATTCCTGCAAATATATTGCAGCAATTTCAACTGCATCCCTTAAGAATGCAAGCAGACCCTAAAGTCTGACAGCAGGGGAGCAGCTGAATCTCCATTTTAAATGAACGGTGAAAAAATGGATTTGAAGAGGGTCAGTGGTTTCCCATACGGTGGTTTGCTGGGGTAGCGCGCGTGTGTGTTCATGCTCTTGTGTGAATTATGGGTCAGGAAGGCAGAAATATTAAGCAAATGAGAATGCAATTTAAAGAGTGGATAGTGGGGAAGAGGACGTCCCAGGTGGGAATTGTACCGGCAGATTAATTATCTCAGACAACTCATAACATTTAAGTGACTTTCCTGAAGACTGAAGGAGAGGAACTTCTCTTTTGAGTTCCCAGAAAGGGATCTGAGTTACACTGAGGCTAATATATGTGAAAAGGACCCATCCACTACCAAAAATCTGCAATAAATTAAATAATTCAAAAGAAAAAAGAAAGATGCATGAAAAGTTAACCCAAGAAGTCAATGTGAAGAAGGAAACTTGGCTTCCCCATGATTTATTAAGAGCCAGGACTCTCTTCTTCCTTAAGAAGAATTTTTCCTAGTGACAGAAGGTTAGTGTGACACACAGGTTGGACACTTACGTGCAGGTGGGAGCTATGGAGGGCTTTAGAGAGAAGGGGGCCCCCTCACTCATAGAGGGAGCTTGGCCTGATGTGAAATGGGATGAGTTCAGTATGTTCAGACTCTGCCCCTCCTAAGCTCTCTCCAGCACTTCGGAATAAGCACATAATGACACAGGCGGCTGGTTCTGACACAGGGCTATGTGACAAATGTTTAATAACCCGTTCACAGGGGCAGAGGGAGGAGAAGCCCCGATCTGTTGCATGTTCCCATCTCCACGGTGCAAATACTCTTACCGTGGCTGATTTCGAGCTGTAGACACGAGATTACAGGACACAGAATTGGGAAGGAAATTGGTTCTCTAACAGAGTGTCCTGAAATTCGTCTCAATCCTGACACTCACGACCTGGAGTTAGCACAAACCCCACCAGTGAGGGGCAGAGTTCTTCGCAAGACTGCTCCCCTGCAGACCGCACACAGTTCAGCATCGCTGAGCTCCTTGCTCTTCTGCCAAGCAGACGACAAACTGGGAGCTTTCTACACTCCTCAGGTTTGACAGTTTGTTAGAACAACTCACAGAACTGAGGAAAGAGCTGTGTCGACGCTTACGGTTTTAGTATAAAGGATACAAATCTACAGTCAGGGGACCAGGTCACCTGCCTCTGACACTATCGCAGGACTTTGCCCCCAGTAATGCCAGAGAGCCTTTGTCAAGGGACTGTCGCATGTCTCTCCTGGGGGAAGCGATGAGCTGAAAAACAACAACAACCAGCGACAGCGACAGCGACAGCTGGGGACTCCGCCGGGGGAAAGAATAAGCAAATGGACTGATACTTGTGCATTTCCTGTGTGTTCAGCAGTTTCCCACACATCCTCTCAGCTCTTCTTGACACCCCATTATCTTAAATTTTTACACGTGAAAAGCTTCGATATAAGGGACCAAAGAAATTAGCCTCTTTATAGTTACATGGCTGGAAAGCGAGAAGCCGGGTTTTCAAACAAAGTGACCAAACCTCTTGAAACTCCGACAGCGTCACGGAGGAGCCCTGATACCTGCTCGGCTAATGACTAATGTCGAGACACGCACCTTTAATGTTGATTATTTTATATGTGAAGTAGAAAAGAAAGAAAACATATCCATCCGTTAGGAAGGAAAAAAAAAAAAAGCCCAGCTCCTCTGGTTGTCATGGAGACAAACTATTTAGCCCTGCAAAGGCTTTCCCGGGAAACAATGGCAATTGAGACTTCCAACTTCCAAGCGTTGCATTCAAGGAGGGTTTTGACTTCCACCTGTTCAGGATCTGTCCCCGTAAAAAAAAAAAAAAAAAAAACTTAGGGAGGAGGTTGATATTGACACTCGTTTCCCGGGGTAGAAAATCGGAGCAGTACATGGACATCCCCGACGCTTTGTTTCATGACCCGTCTGGGAAACAAGCAGCCACTTCCTGTGAGTTGTTCGTCCATAGTGAAAGCGTGCGCAGGCGCACACGTGCGCACGTGGCAGAGAGGGCACCAAGGCGCTCTCTAGAAACCATTTGAAAAGGCGGCATATAGAAGCAAACTCGAAACATAAGCAAAGGACTAGAAACAATCAATCAGTGTGTCCCCAAAAGGAAGCAGTCTTCAGATAGGAATTCCTTTGAATCAGAGGGGAAACGGGGTCCCCGCTGTGGGCAGTATCAGCTGCACGACTTGGGAGGCGTCGGGCAGGTGTCGAGACGCTGCTGGCGAAGGCGCTGTGGGCTCGCGGGCTCCGGGAGAGCCGCGGTGTGAGCAGGGAAGCGCGGTAGCCGCCGCGCGCAGAGTGCAGCAAAATCCAGGAAACAGGGTCAAGGGTGACGTCACTCTGGAGACAGAGAGGTGGCCTTAACAGGGCATTAGTCACAAAGATGGAGACAAGGAGACGCAAGCAGGCACAGGGCACGAGGACGGCTAAGAGAGACGGGAGTCCGGAGAAGACAGAGTTGCTTTGGCTCCCTGAAGTGCTGGGACGGGAGCCGCAGGATTTTGACGCAGGGCCTAACCTTTAGCCCTTGGCTGGGGGATGTGTCCTGTGCACAAGGGGAATCAGACAGCACTGACCCCTCCGTGCACAGAAGTGGAGGCAGGGAGCAGAGAGGGCGGACGGTCCGTGCGAGTGCCCTTGGGAAAGGAGGGAGCTGGAACCACAGCTCGAGGAACTTGCTGTCTTCCTGTCTGTCTCCATAAAAACACCTGCTGACTCGGTCACCGTTTTCAACCTACCTTCAAGGGCTCCCTGTTATTATTTTTTATTTTGTTATTTGATTTAAATCAGTTGATGATAGCAAGAAGTAGACAATTTCAGAAAATCATAAACATCTGTGAAATCAAGGCACCACTATTTATACACTTAGCATTGTTGCATGAGCATTTGTTGAAAATTAATTGGTGAACTCACCATCATTGTTAGGTGCTGGTGATGGAAAATCTGGAATGATGATAACTAGGTTAATGTACATTCCATATATTATGTGTTTCCAAACTTTTTGATAAACTAAGCTACTGTTAACAATAAACATACAAAATCTAAAATAATTTAATGAGGTTTTCCAGAGCTGAATATGAGTGACCTTGGTCTGGGAAACACATCTCAAGAGGTCCTGAGAAAATGTGCCAAATGTGGTTGGGTTATGGTTTGGTTTTCTACATTTTAGGGAGACAAGAATTGTAGGTCAAATTATAAATCAATACTTGGAAGGTACACGTTGAAACAGCAGAACATTTTAAAATGAGGGCTTAAGGTAATGGTTGGGTTCAGATATTCTTTGATTTGTAATTGGTTAAAGAAATAAAGCTCTGTCTAAAGGCTTAGAATAAGTAGAAAGGAACGTTTTAAGATAAGAAAGTCTGTTAATCAGAGAGAGAGCTACAATATACCTACTCAAAGTGAGGTTAAACAAAATTGATAGCCTAGAGGTGTGATTTAACCTTTGCTTTGCATGGCCTTAGGTCTTGTTAATAATTTAGTATCATTGCCATAAACAGTCTGTTTTGTCAGCCTTATGATCTCTGTTCTAACATTAATGCTGTTCAATTGTGTCTAAACTCCAAAACGAAGGGAGTATAATGAGGTGTGTCTCACCTCCCTTCCTTTCATGGCTGGAAACTCAGTTTTAAGATTTTTGTGGGATCCCTTTGGCCAAGAGGGGGTCTGTTTGGTTGGCAGCGGGTGGAGGATTAGGATTTTATTTTTAGTTTACATCCCTATAAGCCTGTGTTGAGGTAACTACTAAAAAATGAACTTTATTCAACTCAGAGATAACTGAGAAAAGCATAGCAAAAGTATAACAAAAGTTCTAATAGTAATACATTAATATAATTACCCGTAAAAACAAAATGGTGGGAGGTCAGTGGGGCAGGGTAAAATATAAATAGTATGTGCTGGGACAAGGCACAAATACTGTGACTACCCAAAGTGGGAGAGGAAGAGGGAAAGGTGAGTAGAGTAGCTTTGCTAATTGCCTCGTGTATACTAGCTGGGAATCAAAGGTATCATTTAAAACTCACGAACCAGGAAATGGAAGCATTAGCATATTTAATAGCACATAGTTAAGTACCAAGAAAGGTAATATTATTAACTGAAATTGGGTTATAGGGAGTAGGGAGGAAGAGCTAATAGTTATACATTAAATAAAGGAATCATGGTAATATATAAATTTGCAATTATAAAGGCAACCAACCATTAAAATAAAAAGTTTTTAAACCCTGTGATGCAAGTATTACTATCCAATAAAACACCATGAACAAGCCGGGTGCAGTGTCTCGTGCCTCTAATGCCTGCACTTTGGGAGGATGAGGCAGGAGGGTTGGTTGCTTGAGGCCAGGAGTTTGAGACCAGCCAGGGCAACATAGTGAAACCCTGCCTCTATGAAAAAACATTTTTAAATTACCTGGGTGTGGTGGTGGCATACACTTTAGTCCCAGCTAGTTTCAAGAGGCTGAGGAAGGAGGATCCCTGAGCCCAGGAGTTCAAGACTGCAGTGAGCTATGATTATACCATTGCACCCCAACCTGGGCAACAGAGAAAGACCCTATCTCTAAAAACAAATAAACAAAACACCCAAGAAATAAAAAAGACCACACATAAACATAAAATAATAGGTAGAACACATCTATCCCAGCAACAAATATAGATGGATTTAACTTATCTATTAATACAAAGAGATTTCAGATTGGATCGAAACCCAACAGAACTCTGTGCTCAATAAAAATGGCATTCCTAAAAGAAGAGCTTCAGCAAGCATGAAAACAAAAGTGTGGGTAGAGCTACACTAGTCAAATGCATTTGAAAAGGAAACAAACGGGCACTTTGTAACGCTAACTTGCACGAGTCTTAATGAAACGGTATCAGCCCCGCACTAAATGTGGAACAGCAGCTAGGTTCATGGAGCAGAGGGGAAAGGAGACGAGAGAAGTGGGTGTGAACCGGTGGCGGGGAAATCTTAGTTCGCCTCTTGCAGTCATGACAGGTCAAGGACCAAAAAAATATGGATACCATAGTTCTAAATAACACTGCATTGACTGATCCGAATCCAACAGTCTATCCTGAAGGTGGAGAATATGCCTTTTGGCAATGGCCCCAGCCCGACCATGAAAATAGACTGCACATTGGGTCACAAAGAAATTCCAGATAATTCCCCCAAACTACAAAGAGTACAGGCTGCGTTCTCTGAGCACAATGCAGCAAAACTGGTACTTAACAAAATTAGATGACGAAAAGGTCATTCAACCATTAAAAAAAAAAAAAAACCTTATCTCTTGAATAATTCTTGTATAAAAAGGGAAATAAAAATGAAAATTGGAAAGTGTCTAGCTATGCACTGCCCAATGTGGCTGCCATGAGCCGTATCTGGAGGTTTAAAATTAAATTTAAAACTTAAATGAAGTTAAATTAAAAATTGAGTTCCTCACTCGCACACACTAGCCACATTGCAAGTGCTCGGTACTCACAGGTGGCTGTGGCCGCACGCTGGATGGAGCAGACGCAGAACATTTCCACTGTGGCAGGAAAGGCTGCTGATGGTCCCGCTCTAGAACACGATTCCGATGAAACCGTGATGTGTGAGGGTCTATCTACGTGGTGCAGCTAACGTAGTGCACGGTAACCTCTTTATAACATTAAAAACACTTGTGAAAAAATGAAGGAAAACAAATGCATTTTTTATCTTGCCCAAAAAGTTAGAAAAAGAACCACAGCATAAGCCTTTAGCAGAGATAAAAGCAGAATTTAATGAGTCAGAAAACAGAAAAACAGTAGCACTAAGAAATAAACCCATAAGTCATTGATGAGCAAAACATAGAAACTGAAAAATCTACTTTTTTGCAAAGGATAAAAATATAATATAAATTTAAAAAGTAAAAAAGGGAATATAACCAAAATAACAGAAAAATTAAAAGAATGAGGCCGCTTTGCTCAGCTGTCTGGAAATGATTTGAAAACCTGGAGGAAATGAATAATTTTGCAAGAAAATGTGATTTACCAAAACTGATACCAGATGAAATAGAGAAAAATCTAAAATGGCTCATTTCCCTAGAAAAAAACAGAGGCCAAAGAGCTGAATGGTTTCACAGGGGAATTCTACCAAAACTAAACACCAGATAATTTTAATGTTATAGAAACTATTGCAGAAATAGTTTTGTTTATTGTTAATATTAAAATCTCCAAATTATTGTTAAAGTAAATATAAAATTAATACCAAAATATTACGAAATTTATTTAAAAAAACCTATCAACAAATCTTACGAATAGTAGTTCCAAATCCCTAAATAAATATTAACACACAGAATTCAGCAACACATTAAAAGAGCTATCACCAAGAGGGCTGATGTCAGAAATCCAAAGATGATTCAATAGAAGGAAATCTAATTTATCATATTACTGAATAGAAAAATCACATCTTTATCAACATAATCTCTCAAAGAGCATTTTAAAAATTTTAAGAATCATTCTTGATGAAAATACTCGGTAAAGTAGGAATACATGGGCACCTCTTTAACATGATAAAATACAGATATCTCACTTCAAAAGTCAGTGCTAGAGACATTTCCATTAAATATCAGGATGAAATCAGGGGTACCCACCAACATCGTTCTTATTTAATATTTCACTATAGAATTAAATATGAAATTCGATGAAAGAATTAAGATCTAAAAATGTAACAGAAAATGTAAAACTATCACTATTTGCAGAAGGTAATAAAACTTGATATTTGGAACTAAATTGAACCCATGGATCGATTTTAAAAACCGTGAGAGTATACTAAAGTAATAAGGTACAAAAATAGTATTTAGAATCAATAACTGTCATGTGTGCTAACAGTAGCCAGGTAGAGGATATAATGGAAGCAAAGAGCCCATTTGCAATGGCAGCCCAGAGATAAAATAGTACAGGAACAAACTCAGTATAACACAAGGAAGGCTCAGGCGAAGAAATGTTAAAATACAGCTCAACATCTGTTCTTAGACCCAACAGCTACATTTCTGGCCATTTATCCCATAGACATCCTGGCGCGTATAGAAAAGATGTATTGCAAAATTATTAATTATAGCACAGTCTGTAATTACAGACAGGAAATAACCTAAATATCTCTTAATGGAGATCTGGTCAATAAAATACGGTATATAATTTGATATGCCCAAGTAACGGGCTGATATGCGGTTGTAAAACAGAATAAGGGAATTTTCTGCCCATCAATAGGGGAAGATCTCCACGCTACAGTGTTATTTGAAAAGGCAAGAGGCAGAACGGTGTGAATAGAGTTTCCCTTTTTGTGTTAAAAGGGAAGAAAATAAGGCTATATATTTACTTTTGTTTGTATGCATTCCTGCTCTGGAAGGCTGCATCAAAAATTCATGCCAATGCTAACCTGTAGCTGAGTAGCAGGTGTTTGAAAGAGCCTTTTCACTGTATTCCTTTTAATACATTTTTAATTTTTTAAACTATGTGAATTACCTATTCAAAAATAAATATGAAATATTTAGTAGAAACACACAAAGAGTTTAGAGAGAGGTGCGCGGCAGCCTAAGCTAGTTTTTTTTTTTCTTTCCTTCCTCTTCTCCTTCCTTTTTAAAATCACTGTTCCTTGACTCAGATTTGGGAGCCAGACCTCGAATATGGCAGGGTAAGGGCACTTAGTAGGCTGTTGATCTTTGGCCCAAGATGCTGTGCAAAATTTTTTTCCCGGAACGCAGCTTTAGATGAGAAGCACTTGCTCTAACTTCCTGGCTTGCCCAAGTCAGTCGAATACTTACACAAACGTCTTGCACGGTGGCTGGGCATCCCTACAGAATAGGCTGAGTTTTCCAAGGTGTTCCATTAGTTCTTGCAGCCTGCAGAGCTATTCAGAGATGGCGGCATTAAAATGTAGAGAGACAAGATCAGCAGCACTGCTATCAGCTATTTTTCGTGTAAAATGTCATATTTTTTGATGTGACATAATTGAACCTTTTTGTATAATGACCTCTATCAGGCAAAGCCATCTGTATCTGGGCCAGTGCGCCCACTGTTCTGTTTACTCTGCATAAATTATCTTCATTTAAGGTTTAGGGGGAGACACATCTATTTGGACATCTGTACTTAACTGATTGGAGACCTATAATCAGTTATATGTTCACACAGTGGACTGACTGTCCTTGTGCTTGCAGCTGCCGGGAAATGATAACAGCCAAACCTATGTTAGAAGCAACAATCGCAGACAAGGGTACAGCTTGTTTTTGAATGCATGGGAGCCAGAAGTTGAAGAGGCTAGGAGTTACTACCATCCTTCCCTCCACCCTGAGCATTGGTTTATTTAGTAGAATGACAAATATCTTAACACGTGCCAGGACAGTGCCACTTTCTGGTTTTGGAAAGGAAGATGCATAGCACGCGTGGACAGTCACCTGCAGAGCCCTGCCCCCGGGCTCCCACGCAGGTGTGTGCGAGGTGCCAAGTCCATTGGCACCTCTGCTTCAGAAGGCTGCTGCCACCTATAGGTGTCTGTTAGCACCTGCACATGCGTGATGTCAGTGGGGAAAGAGAAAATCCTACCAGGGACAGAAGAATGCAGACCCTGGAGGGCACAGTGGGGAAGCTAGGGACCAGCAGGGAGCACGGGAGCCGTCCTCTGAGATGGTGACCCGGTTCCTTCCAGCGAACCTTCCAGGTGAAATAAGAGGGTCTACGTCAACAGACCCACCGTGGAGAAAGGAGAAAACCAAAGGAAAAAAGAGCAACCTTGAACATGGGTTAGAATCCCAGGCTGGCGACTCTGGCTTTACAAAGCGGGGCGCTCAGACACTGTCCTGTGCTGGTCAGCTCAGCGCCCGTCTGATTTCTGTTAGAGCCGATGATAATGTTGCAATGGAGAACATGTGGTTTTTGCATTAGTTCTTAAAAAGGCTTTGTTTCACTTGTTTGTATAAATCTTAGAATCAGGAACTCTCTGAGGTGGAGGGGACTTTTTAAGGAAAACCAGCACACTCTTTAACCCCAAGAACCTCTTCTGAAACATCCCGGACAGGAGCCACCAAGCCTGCGAGTGATGGTTGGTGTTATGTGACAACTTAGCTGGGCCGTGGGTTGCCCATATATTTGGTCAAACATTATTCCCGTGAGGGTGTTTTTGGGTGAGGTTAACATTCCTTAATACAGGTAGGAGGGCCTTACCTAGACAGCTAAAGGCCCGAACAGAAGAAAAAGGGAAATCCTCCTGCATGTTGGCCTTCCAGCTGGGACGTGGGTGTTTTCCTGCCTTTGGACTTGAACACTGGCTCTTTCTGGGTCTCATGCTGGCCTTCGCCCTGACACTAAACCATCAGCTTTCCTTGCCAGCTCTGCCTGCTGGTTTTGGGACTTGCCAAACTCCATAATCACATGAGCCAATTTTTATAATAATTCCCTCCCCATATATATACACACACACACGTGTCCTACAGGCCCCCTTTCTCTGGACAGCCTGACTACTGTGCTGCAGCGAAGCATCTGCAGAGACAGGAGCTCATGCCCTAAGTGAACCCAGGGCCAAGCAGTTAGTCCACGAGAGAACCAAGAGCCAGACAAGGAATTTTCATCTTCTCGTGGGCTTCTCTGTACCCGTCCATCCATCATCCTGCCATTCAGCAAGCAGAGCTAACAACCGGGGCACTTTACAGTTTGCTTAAAATAAATATTTTGCAACGACCTGCATGCCCACAAATCCAGTCGTACGCAATGTCTCAGCAGCACGTGGTACAGCCGCTCCCGCCTTCCTCAGCTCCACCCCCTGCTGGTTTTCCACCTACCAGTTAGGGTTAGGGGTCTTCCTTGTCCTCTGCGCTGGGTCTTTCTCACGGATGTGACAGAAAGGTTGTGGGACAGCAGGCTCTGGTCTGGCCGCCCTCTCTCTCTCCCTGCACCTGCCCCATGTGTGCTCATCCCATCTCTTGTCCTCACGTGCCTCCCCAGACTTGCATTTCTGACGCTAGACTCCCCCCAGTGCTCCAAACTTATGTGTTCAACTGTCCGCGCACGAGATTATTAATGGAGTGACTTAGACGGAACACATGTAGGGCGGAGCTCTGATTTCCCCCCTTTGTCTTCAACCTGGTCCTTCCTCAGCCTTCCCTGTCTTAGACGACGCCACCATCCTCCCAGTAACTTCAGCCAGAATTTCTGTCATCCTTCATTCCTGCCTTTCCTCACCTTCCAGATAAATCTCCCGATACAGACTGTTCTCCGTAAGCCCTGTTTCAACCTCGTCTCGCTGAGCTTTCCTTATCTCCTGCGTGAACCATCGCTAGAGCATCCCGAGCGGTCACTGGGCTGGCATTCCCGCCGCTCCGTCATCCAGTCTCAACCCAGCCACCGAGGAGGGTCTCAGATGTCAACCTGATCTTGCGTCTCGCTTGTTTAACTCACCCTGCCCGGCCCCAGCCATTTCCCAGTGTGTTTAAGATTAAATCTCTATCCTGACCTATCCATTAATATGAGTGTGCCCCGGCCACCTCTCCAAGTTCACTTTGTGTCCCATGCTGCTTCTGCCACCACGCTGCCTTGTGACAGTCCAATGTGCCCTGAACATCCTGGCCATGGGGTCCTAGACCTTCTATCCCCTCTACGGAGGACGGTCTCATCCTTCCTCCTTTGTGGCCGGCGTCTCATCCTTCAGCCCTCGGTTCTGTCTTTATTCCACGGAGCAGCCCTCCCCGCCACCTCCTGGCCACTGTCATCGCTGTTTATTTCCTCGCCAGCCTTTTTCATGTTCTGAGACCGTGTCTGTTTTTACTTGTTTACTGGCACTCCTGCCCCATACACATGGGCACTAGACTATAAGCTCATCTTGTTCTTAATTATCTGATAAAACCTCATAGATGCTCAGCAAACAGTCATTGCATGGATGACGAAAGCATCTATCTCAGGAAGTATTGAAAACCTCTGAAACTCTGCCTTTCAGGGCCCCAGAGGCAGCGGGTAGAAGCAGCAGGACACGGTAGCAACGTCCCCAGGGACCCCGGCTTCTCACCGAGCCCTCCTGAGGCCTGGCGTTGCCACTGCATTGCGCTTAATGGAAGGCCCAAGATTAAAAGAAGAAATTAGCCTTTAAATGGTACAAATTAGCCCTTCCAGTTAAATTAGGGTGAAATCACATAACACAGTCCACGTAGTAACATTTCACTCCAAGGGGCAATAAATACCAAATCGAATCACACAGCTAGCGTGGTTTGTTGGTGACCCAGGACACGCTCGTTTTACAAATGAACTTGCAAAAATTGCAGAGCCTCTAAGTGAGGGCAGCACCCTCTCGCAGCTTCCACTGCCTTCAGGTTTGTTCCTCTAAAAGCCATAAAGCCTCGCTTGTTTTTTCCTGACCCAGAGATCTCGCTAAGCATCTTGTTTTGATGCCCAGTCATTAATGGGTGCTATGAAGCAACGACTACTCTCTCCTGCTCCCTCTGCGGGAATCGTAGATATTTTTGGACGACACGTTTCCTTCGTTCCCGGCAGGTTAGATCCACCTGCTCTTCTGTTCCCCCTGCTCCACGAAGCCTTTCCCCATCTTCCAAGCAGCCGTGCTCTCTGTCGCCTCAAGTTCAGAGCACCTGCTGCATCTTGTCACCTCACCTTCTCCTTATGCCTGTGTCTGATCCTCCATGGGCTGCGCGGTCCTTGCCTGCCCTGGCGTGGTGTCGTGTCCGCTGCAGGCGCTCGGTCAGTTCTCTATCTGTGCTTGGAAACTGAAAGCTGGAGAAATGTGCATATTCTCGAATTCAGCAAACCTCGACTGCTTGCCTGCTATGAGCCAGCAGAGGCCGGTTCCCGCAGCCGGGAGAAGAATACAGGCTTTAATTGCAGGGAGGCAAATACAGACTGGATGAACTAGGATGGAGACAGCTGCCGGGGTCCTAGGTGCAGGGGACGGCAGGGGACGAGGATTAAATCTGCCCAGGAGAATGGCCTGGCTTCCTAGAAGAGACCACATTTGGGCTGGCCTTGAAAACAGGATGGGCGTTCCCTGGGTTGAGACGCGGTGGAGCGGGGGTGGGTGATAAAGGCATAGAACAAAAGCAAAGGTGAAAAGTAGACAGTGTGTTTGCAAAACTGCCAGAACACTGTGCATGTGCCTGTGTGTGTACTGACCGTGTTGTGCATACGTATGTGTGCGTGTGCATGTTGTGTGTATACGTGTGTGTCTGTGTGTGTGTGTGTGTGGTGATGAGAAATTAGGTCTGAAATAAAAAAGGGTCAGTTGTGAAGGACACCAAATTAAATACCGAAGACTGTGGACTGTATTTGGTTGGAAAGGGAGCTAAGTCAAGGCTTTAAAGCAGGCAAGTGGCATAATCAGGTTCGTGTTTTAGAAAGATAATTAGGGATGTGTGGGAAAGTGTTCAAGAAAATGAGTGTTCTGCTCACTGACAGCCATCCACCAAATGCCCGTGCCTGCGTCTACAGCTACCCTGTACCCACGTCCATGTGCACGCTCCTGTCTGTGTCTGTGTCTATGGACCCACGTGTCTATGCATCTACCCACCTGAAAATGTACCCCGGTCGTTTGTAACTGGGGGGCAATTTTGCCCCCCAAAGACATTTGACAATAGTCTACCTGGAGATATTTTTGGTTGTCACGACTTTGTGGGGGAGGAGTGTGCTACCGGCGTCCAGGGGGTTGAGGCCAGGGGTATCGCCAGATGTCCTACAATGCACCAGTCAGCTCCAACAGCTAGGAATTATTCGGCCCCAACTGTCAGCAGGGCCACAGTTGAAAAACCCTGACCTACCTGTATGTATTAATAGGCTCCTGCTCGGATGCCAGCTCTACCTCGAGCTGGATAAAGTCAGCAAACTCTTCAAAGTGAAACCACTTCCTTTCCTCTTATCTCTCTTTCAAAACCCTCGAAGCCTAAATAGCTCAAAAGCAGGATGGATTCAGTTCAGTGTTGTTTTTAGTCTGCTCAGTTTAAGCTAAGAGTGGCTTTGGTACGTGTCTTCTTGCTTGACCTAAACGTTCTTTCTTAGGGCACTGAGTCTGCAGAGCTGCTTTTGTAAAGGGATGAGTTCTAGAAGTGAAAAAAAACAGCAAACTTTTAGAGAATGTTCACTGTTTCCGTGCAATGCCTCATTATAACCCTCACTTTGCAGTGCAGGAAACTGAGGCAGAGAGTCACTTGCTTGGGCAGTCATTGCTCAACTGACACATTTAGTAAAATGACGGAGCTGGACCTGAAATGTAGGTCAGTTCAACTGCTGAGTCTAGGTCGCCAACCACCCTCCTGCCTCGGTCTTTAACACACTGTACTCATTTTGTTACACTGTCTTTCCCTGGTGCTGGTCTGACCAGTGTGATTTTCTTTGACTTAAGAACGCAAAAGTGGCTGGAGGAGGGGGCGGCACAGCTGTGCTGCATCTTGGGGAACTTCTTGCAAATAAAATGAAAATGATTTTGCAGCAACCACAGGAAAAAGAGATTATAAACAGATAAAAGTGTCCAGATCGCTCCAGCACACAGATTTATGACTAGCGCTGCGTCCCTCTGAGAAAGAGTGCTATAGGATGATTCATATTTGGCAGAAAATACGTTGCCTCTGGCTGAAGAAACTGGCAGGTTCTCACCTTCTAATATAAATATTTAAGAGCCGCACATCATCATCATTTATTAGATTACATAAAAATCACAGGTGTGCGCCTCTCATCCAGAATGCTGACTTTCTGAGTAGATTTTTATCTGAGCATCTGAAACTTACGAACTTAGAAAAAAGAATTGTTTATTTTTTTAGGACATTTAAGGATTTCAGAGCCACTTTTGGGGACCGCTTCTCTTCTCTGTAGGACTGGGGCGCCCTTGCTGCCTGGAACCGTTTGCTCCGTGTGGCAGCTGGTATTGCGGCCTCTGCGTACGTGGAAATCAAGGCCCAGCCTCGCTTTATGGGCAGGCGCAAAATCGAGTTGAACTCTGCTAGCTCCCCGTTCCAGAGCACGACCTCAGATGCGAGCATCCCACAAGGGAAGAGATGAAATCTAGACGTCCGTGGGGAACCTGACGGCAGGAGGAAAAGATTCCTTTCCTCTCTCGTAACAAGGTTCCTCTCTGAGACCCTGCAACAAAAGATAGGTTAGCAAGAGAAAAGCAGACACATCTATTTAATGTAAGTTCTGTGTGACACAGGAGTCTTCAGAAAGGAAGGCCCAAGGAAAGGAAGAGCTGTGTCTGTTGTAGGCTGCTTCTGATGAAGAAGAGGCTGGCTGTGGGGAACCTCATTGGCCAGCGGGGCTGTGATCTCCTGGTAATGACCCGGAGGGAACTTGGCAAGGCCGGTTTGCTCAGATTCTTTCCAGGATCCCTTTGTCTCCAGAGATAGAGACGTTCCTTCCCTCCAGGTGCAGAGAGAGCCCCTCTGGAATGAGGGTCTCACGACCTATTTGAGGGAAAGGTCAGCTGAGCCGCGTGGCCTGCGTCAGGGGACCCAGGGCGAAGGGACCTCGTTCCGGTTTTTATGGTCTGCTTCTGAGATTTCCCCACTTTACAAGGTGCCGTGTTTGGGGGGAAGGTGTCCTAAACCTCATTATCAGCCAGGAGAGAGGGACTCCTCGATGAAAATACTAAGTGAGCCTTTTGCCTCCTTGGGGAACCCCTGGGAATAGTTGCATTTTGACCCAGGAACTCAGACCATCTTTGCAAATGAGATTGTCGGGACTTCAAGGTAAGCGCAGAGCTGTGACAGGGCTTGGAGCAGAGCTGTGGGTTTTGGACGGGGGATGGAGAAGGAGCCGGAGCCGTCACTGAAAATAAATATTTAAGATTCCATATCATTACTTAGTAAACTCTTTAAAGACTCCAGAAGTGAGATGCATCAAATTCCCTTTCCCTTTAAAGGAAAAAAAAAAAAAAAAAAGCAAAACTTTACCTCCCAATCCCAGCGCGAGGGAAACGATAACCCCGCAATCCCAGGGAAACCAGTTGTATTTATTGCTATTTCATGGAAGCAGCTGGAACTGCCCAGTGGGGGAAACCCAAGAGAGGCTTTTATTTAAAATTAATGGCTGAGGTGGCCTCTTAAAAGCCTGTCATTTACATGAACAAAGGAGCAAGTGCTTCCTGACAGCAGCGATGGGAAAATGGAAACACTGGCATTGACGTTTTGCCCACAGTCCCCCGCTCGCCTACTTACTCCGTTTTATCCCTTGACCTGTCTTTTTAATCATTTCACCTCCTTTCTGCAAAGAATTACTGCTGTTTCTAACACAGGCGGTGACCTTACCGCCTGGTGATTTCAAGGACCCTGTTGACGAAAGGAGGTCAGTTAGGATTGTTCATCCGCCCTTTCGGGAGTAAATCACGTGGGTTCTTCACGTTGGGTGGAGACTCACAGGAGAAGAGAGACGTAGGGCAAAAACTGGGGTCGGTCACTGCCCTGGTGAGAGAAACCTGTGGTTCCCACGGCACCACCTGGGGGACAGCGCCCAGGATCTCGGTCATCCAGTTCTCACAGTGCTTGATACAAGCATGATCGTCATTTATACTAAAGGGTGAATGTCGCTCTGAATACACTAAGCACCATCTTGGCTATAAGAATACACCATTGCTGCAGAGCATTCCTCTGTTTTGTTTTGTTTGAGGGGAGAAGGGAACTTTCCTGTGGCCCCATTTGTCCCCAAGTGAGTCCCCGTAGCTTCTGTCTGACTTCCTTGGAGCTTCCTGAATCCAGGAGGAGTCTGGGTCTCTCCCTAGACCCAGGAGATTACAACCCAAATGGGGGTCTTCCCGGTCTGACATCTCTAAAAAGAGATTCTCTCTTTCTTGAGCCCCGCTCCCTGGATATTGTTTTACTTTTATTTTCCCCCACGAGGTACAGGATGATGCTTCAGAGGCAGCATCATGCAGCAGCTCAGAGCATGAGTGTTGGGCCAGCCGGGAGGAGCTTGGGTGGAATTTCCACACTGGCTAATGAGACTCCTCACCCACCTGAAGGTTCAGGGCTGAGACCCTGTAACAAAAGGCAGATGAAAAATGGGAAAGCAGACAGATTTTTAAAGTATAAGTTTTAGTTGACATGGGAACCTTCCGAAAAGAAGACTCAAGGAAGCAGGGAGGACGGTGTGTACTTTACTCTAAGTCTGACGAAGAGGAAGACGGTTGTATATCGACATTTGAACATTCAGTCCAGAGCACAAAGGCAGTTTGCTATCTTAAGGACTTCCGGCGCAGTTCTCTGCAAAAGCGCTGTCCTTTTAAATTCGTTTTTTACTTATATCTAGATTTCCACATGTTGATCTTACAAAGATGCAACCCATCTATTTGTCGCGTTCTCTGTTCTGATTTTCCTGCAGCCAAGCCCTGTTTCCTAGAGTCTGCTCTTTTCGCCGCTAAAACACAAATGTGATGAGAGTTCGCCCAATAGGATCCTTAATTAGCTGAGACAGCTACTGTGGAAAGTGCTGACTGCTCACCTTTTACCCAGAACCAAATTGGGGAAAAACAGAGGGGTTCCGTCCTCGCTCCTTCACAAAGAGATCCATAAATCATGAAGAGATATATGACTAAGTTTCTTATTGAGCAGTTTTGCAAATGATAATTAATGATATCGTCTCACAGTAAGATTTTGGTAACCATGGTTTACATGCACACTGTCTTTGCAAGGTGTAGGAAGACGTCGTTTAAGTCTTTGTTATGAGACTAGGAGTAAAGGGGTTCATCACGGCCTCATCGTTTTGCCCGTCTTGTTATCCGAAGCACTGTAGCTTCAGGCATAGAATATTAAAGTCTACTATAAATACATGATTAATACATACAGAAAAACTCCTGTAACTGCTGTGTGCTGTATAATTGTTACGATGGTCTTTCCGACGTAACTTTAATAAAAAGTGATGCCATAATATAGCCACCAAATTGCTTATTACTGATAATGAGGGGATAATTTGAAAGTAAATAGTCTCCGGCAAACCCTAAGATGGCTGTTTATTTGAGAGGTGATTAATTAATAATTGTTGATTAGCTAATGCTAAATAAATGCTGCATGTGTCGCCTTTTTCCCTTGGCCAAAAGATATTTGGGCTTTGATTTGGTGTCAATGCTAATCATTAATTATTGCCTTGAGACTCTGAAATTTGACGAGGGCACGAAGGTTTGCTAGGAGCTTGCTTTCCCAAAATCTTTGGAAGAGGGAAAAAAACAAAAAACAAAACAAACAAATGAAAACAACAACGTACAAACCTCCATGCCCTTGAGTCTTATTTCTAAGCTTCTAAACTGTGTGGTTTATGCAGAACAGTCAAGGCCCCGAGAGTAAGGTTGGGAAAGCTCTAGGAAAACTGCACAAGACGCCCATTCATAGCTGAAGCTTTGGGGAGTGTTTTCACCAACGGACTCTTAAATCAACTGAGATCATTTTAATGGCACACACTACCACCAGCCTGTTTGGATGAGGAATTTGCACCAGGGTATGGTTAAAACCCTGTTCACTGGCTTTGTTGTCGTTTAACGTTTTGACTACCGGGAACTAATTGCGTCTTAGGTCTTGGAGCAGCTCTAAATAGAGTGACATTTTCAAATGGTTTGGGGAAATAAATAAATTTCCTTAGGTTGTTTTTTTATTATTATTATTTGTGTCCAAGACTGGTGAAGCCTGCATTTCTACTGAAGAGCACACCAAAACTCCTCATTTATTGCTTGACAGTGGACGAAAGTTTAGACATTTGCGTGGTTGGTGGTAGATGACAGGATGCCTCAAAACTTTTTTCCGGGTGCAAAGTTTATACAATGAGCTTTAAATTTTACTGCAATGGGAAGTGTTTTGATAGGTTGCAATTTTTTTTAAGCCTAAACATGTGCAACTTCTGCAATGGATCACGCGCTCTAAGTGTAATGGATAGCATCTTACCCATAACATTTAAAAATTAACATTTCAGCGATTTCTCTAGGACTCTTTTGATAGACTGACTTGCTAGTTAGGCCAGAATTATGCTTGCCTAGTATGGGAGGGAAACACAGGGGCATTTGTTTAATTCTTTGATCCAGGACTAGATGCAGGTAATCAAATAGTGCGTTGTCTGTGCTGTTCTGAAAGGTTTCCAGGAACGAATGATTCATTCCCTGGTAGCCTGTTTCAGTGGTGAATCAGAAAGTTCTTTACCGTGTCTTGTTTGACTCCACCTTGCTGCATCGAAAGCTTTGCTCTCTGTGGGTATTGAGAACAGTTGGGAAAGAGTCTATTTATAATTAGAATCTTCCATATTCTTGATGATAGCTATTAAATTTCCCTTTGACTTTCTTCTCACCAAGCTAATTAACCCAATTCTTTTAACCTTTCCTTCTAAGATCTCACGTAGCTGTCAGCTGCCATGTGTCACCAACACAGTAATTCTCAGTTCCAGTGCTCAAATTATTTCAAAGATACTTACTGAGTATTTGGCCATGAGACATTTGAAAGGATCTCAAGGTGTTCCAACAAGAGTATTCTATTGCAATGACTTTATAAATCCGTATTATCCAGCAGGTGCTGAGATATGCCAGGCACCACCTTAGGCTAGGTGAAGTTGTCAGGATTTTACGTTTTATGGTTGACGTAACCATAATCCAACCAGGATACAGAATATTTCCGTTGTTCTAAGAAGTTACCCATGTCCTTTTGCACCCCACAGTCCCAGGCAATCAGTGATTTGCTTGCTGTCACTATAGACGCCTTTTACTTATTATATAATTTCATATTTATGGAATCTTACCATGTGTACCCTTCTGTGTCTGGGTTTATTTGCTCGGTACAACATCTTGAGATTCACTCATGTTGTTGAGCATATCCATAGTTTATTTCTTTTAACTATTGGGTAGTATTGCATTGTGTAGATACACACAGCTTGTTTACCGTTCATCTGCTAACGGACATTTGGATTATTTTGAGTTTTAGCTATTACGAATAAGTTGCAGTGTATATCTGTGGACAGGTTTCTCTGTGTGTGTGTGTGTGTGTGTATGTGTGTGTGTATGTTTTCATATCTCTTGGATAAATAACTAGGAGTGAAATTACTGGATCATATGGTAAATGCATGTTTAACTTTACAAGAAAGTGCCAAACGGTTTCCCAAAGTTGTACCATTTTATACAAACAGCAACGTGTGAGAGTTCCAGCTGTTGCACATCTTTGCCGACACTTCCTGTGATCAGTCTTTCACGTTCTAGCCCTTCCAGGGAGTGTGTACTGATACCTCACTGTGGTTCAAATTTGCATTTGCTGATGGTAGTGATATTGGACACCTTTTCATGTGCTTATTGGCCAATCCATATGAAGTGTCAGCTCCTATCTTGCTCACTTTTTAACTGGATTATTATTGAGTTAGTAGAGCCCTTTCTACACAGCACACACAAATCCCTTGTCCGATGTACGTATTGCTAATGTTTTCTCCTCGTCTGGCTTGGACATTTTCTTAATGTTGTCTTCCAAAGAGCAGAAGGTTTTAGTTTTGATGGAGTCCGAGGTATCAATTTTACCTATTATGGTTCAGACATTTTTGTGTTTTATTTAAGAAGTCTTTGCCTACTACAAGGTTGTAAAGATTATCCTTTAAGTTTTCTCTTTGAAGTTTCCTAGTATTAGCCAAGGCATTTAGGTCTATGATACATTTTGAAATAATTTCATCAATGATATGAGGTACAATTCGAAGTTCATTTTTGTTTTGTTTTGTTTTGGTTTAGCGCTGTTTATTAAAGGCTATCCTTTCCCAATAGCCTTGGCTCCCTAGACGAGAAAGTCAGTTAACTCTACCTGTGTGGCTCTACTTCTGTCTTTACTTCTGTTGATACATATGCCCGATGTTAATCACCTATTCATGATTACTGTGTTATTTGGCAATTCTTGAAATCAGGTAGTGTGAATTCTCCAACTTCGTTCTCCTTTTACAAAAACTTTTTGGCTAGTCTAGATTCTTTGCATATACATTTTAGAATTAATTTGTCATTTTCTAAGGAAAATCTGCAAGAATTTCATTAGGATGGCTTTGACCGTGTGGATCAATTTAGAGACAATTGATATTTTAATAATACTGAGTCTTCTAATCCATGCAAATGGCTTATTTGTTCTTTAACTTCTCTTAGTGATGTTCCGCAGTTTTCAGTATTCAGGTCTTGCACATGTTTTATTCCATCACTTTAATTTTTTAATGCTATTGTAAATAGTATTATTTTAACAAATTTCTCCTTCCAATTGTTCGTTGCCAGTTCACGCTTTCTCGATATATTTATTATTTTTAGTAGCTGTTTTTTGTAGATTCCTTAGGATTATCTATATATACAATAGATCGTCTGCAGATAAAAACAGCTTTACCTCTTCCTTTATAATCTGTATTCCTTTTATTTCTTTTTTTTTTATGTTATTAGGCAAGACCTCCCGCACAATGTTGGCTAAAAGTGTAGAGAGAGAAGACATCCTTCCTTGAATCCTGGTCTTAGGGAGAAAGTATTGAGTCTTTCATTAAGTACACGGTTAGCTGTAGATTTTTCATAGATGTCCCTTATCAAATCGAGGAAGTGCACCTTATTCCTAGCTTGACATAAGTTTTTTCATCATAAAGGGGTGTTAATATTTTATCAGACATATTTGTGTGATAATCAAAACCACCGTAATGAATTAACCTCAGCCTCCTTTTTCTCATCGGTAGCTGTCTAGGCAAACATTCGGCGCCAATGTTCTGTGATTCTACCCTGGAAAAAATAAGTGATAACCAACCAATAATTTTGAACATTTTTGCTTCCATTCCATTTTCTGCTGGAGCTGTAACACAGAGAAACTCGTGTTCCGGAGCTGTCTTTCTCCTTTTACCGAAAGCCTTGAGTGGTCCCAGGGTGGAGTTGGGGACAGCGGGTTAAATTATTCATCAGGACAGAAATGATTATCTTCTTCCACGAGACAGAAGCCCAAATGCCTTTTAGGAAGTCAACTGGAGAAATGTTCCCCAGTGATAAGAAAGTAATAACACGTGTCCCAGCCGCCGCTCACGAGCTCTGGGTTTCCAATGCTGAGGCGCCCTGTGCGGCCTGCGCTGGCGAAATGTCTCGTGAACTAAATTAAGAAGAGATTTGGCTGTGGCCGTGTCCCCTCCCCCGGGCCTTTCAGTTCCTGGATTTCTAGGTTGATCATCTTTCCAGGTCATATTTTTCTTCCTCTGTCACACTCGTTACCATTTGTGTTCGAGCCGATATGATGGTTTTCTGCCTTTTCTGCTGCGAGGGGCTAGGGCAGGGTAGCTGTCCCCTTCACCAGAGTTCTGAGGCACTGACGGTTACACTCCCACCGTGGCTCAAAAACACCGGCACCTTTTCCTTCAAAGGTTTGCACTTGGGTTCCAAACAGAAATACAAGCTATGGTATGAAAAAAGTGGAGAGAGTGTTTTAATTCAAACCTGTACATGCCTCGTTTGGGCCCTAGGGGGTCTTTCTGTTGCTCTGGAGGTTGCTGGTGCGTGTTTTGGGGGCTGGGGCGATGGAGGAGGACGGGGCACCCCAAAGAACAGCCGATCCGCTTGTGTACAAGGCCCTAACGATGACAGCGAAGCCCTGGGAGATAGGAGAGGAGATTATTAGCGTTAGCACTGTTGTATTGCTGATGTTTCATAGCAGCAGACAAGGAGATTCGGAATCCCTCAGTGACTTTCCCTAAGTCCAGGAGTGAGTAAGAGCCAACCTTGTCTTTGGGGGCTGTTGAGAAAACAGGCATTTAAAAGAGAAATCACAAAAGTGTTTCAACAGTGCGGAAAGAAAAGGATGCAGAAATGATCACGTTTCTACGTCCAGCACGTCGCACAAGGTTTGCGTTTCTTTTTTGCATCTCGGGACCCAACTGCCTCTTCCAAACTCGTGAAGTCTTAAAAGGTAGCCCTGTGTTAATGAGGCCAGGATGAGGCAGGCTCTTCATCTTCATCCTGTCCACTGAGCAACACATCATCGACTCCATAAAATCTGCAATTTGATTGAAGCCTCTACGGCAGTGACCCAGATATCCTGGTTCATAAAAATACGAAATCCTTTAATGAAACACACAGAATTAAGTTAATATGATTTATGTCACCCATCACCCAGGGGGCTGATGCTTTGCAGTGATCTTGATTAAAGGAAGATTATGAAATAGCTGCAACCCTCCCTCATTTGCATGAGTTCAAAGAAAATGGCCCAAACGAAACTAAATAGGCATTTAAGCACAAGAGAAAGGGTTTTTTTTTTTTTTGCTTTTTATTAAGCATGAACATGAAACAACTTGCCAATAATTTGTACAACATTAGGACTCAAAAGCAAATTTGGCATGAAAAAAAAAAATTCCAAACTGATCATGTTAATTGTGTTTCCTCTGAACAGGGAAATTTAATAATATCCATCCCAAGTACATCGATCTCTAATTTGATACTTTAAGTTAATTCCGTCTTAGAGCGTAGAGTAGCGCACATTTTAAACACATGTGTGTTTGTTTGTTTGCTTTGGCTCAAGGGAAGAAAAAAATAGAAACTGGCAGGTAGTGTTCCGTGATATTTGTTTTATTATCCTCATTTTACAGGTAAAGAAATCGAAGCTCAGTGGGTCAAGTCTTAATAGTAGGAAGAAGTAAAGCAGAAAAGGAAATCCACTCCTATCTGTATCCTAAGCCCCTCCTTTTCCACCTCACCATGTTGCCTTGTCTTCTCTTTTTATCTAAAGAGCATTTCAAGTGATGAATATATTCCGAAACTCTAGAAGTGGTACACATAACAGAAAATGCTCATCTAGCTAAAGCTTTGTGCATTATTTCCTTGAACATGACTATAGGTTTACTGATACCTTTTCCTGTAAAATAATGGTATGTACTGCCCTTGGGTGGAGCTAGGCATCATTTTTATATGGTTACATAACTTCACGTGACCAGTGAGAGCAAGTATCCAGTGACTATACAAAAAAATCACGATGTGGTTGCCGACAATTGCTGACACAGACAGGTTCGTGGCTGGTGGTTACTGTTTACATGAAACCTGTAAGCCTCCGTGCATTTGTTTACCTGACCAAGTTTTTAAGATACGTGAAAAATAGCTGACGTAAGGGCGCTGAGAAATGACGGAAGAAACGCTAACAAAATAGTAGAGCAAAGATCAAACAGATTACTAGATCAAAACGAGACTCCATGGTGATGAGAAAGAACAGACACTGTGGAAGGAGAAGAATGATTGTACGTGAGAACAAATCATATCAATGTTGCAGGTGTGACTAGTAAACAAACTGTCACCGCAAGGGAACAACAAACCATAAGAAATAAAACTGACTTGCTGTGAAGCTGGGTATTACTCTTATACTGTGCACACCTCTTATTCCATCTGATATAAATTTTTTTTTCCTGTTACCCTTGTAAAAAAAAAAAAAATCAGCTGCCTAAAAATGTAACTCTTTTGAATGATTATCAAGTTTCAGGGACAAACATTTGGCAAATCTTCTTGTATCTTCCAAAACCTCTACTTATTTACATACGTTTATGTATGTCCTTTCAACGGGTTAGTAATTGAACTTGTTACGGTACTTTATCTAAGAAAGATGATACGGCTAGTTGTGTTGATAATGGATAAATATACAAATGCTGATATTACATTAATGGTGATTAAGCTCCGCGGTCATGCTGCATGCTATGATGAGCTCTGCCAGGATTGCCATAAATTAATTCTCAAAGCACAGTGTTCCTGAGAGCAGTTCACGACTGGGATTGGATTGTTCAATACAGTACCCCTAGAGTCAGGGTTAGTGTTTGGCACAAAAGAAGGTGCTCAATGATTGTTGAAAGAGTGAGACAATAAAAAGAAAAGAGAAGTGGCAAAGCTTGACATCGTAGCCTATCATTTTCAAAGAGAAGAAAGCACGATATTCACAAAGTAGCCTCAGGGTCGATATTTGTTCATACTACTTGGACAATGAAACACTAAGAGGTGGATTAGTGCTGAGATAGTCGGGCGAGGCCCGTCGGCGAGACTGCTGTGTGCATGCCAACGTCTGCATTAGAAGATGACCCTTGGTATCTGGTGAAACGCCTACCCTACGTACAAAGGGTTGCGTCTCAACAGCGCGCTTGCAGCTTCTCCAAGGTCTGCTAAAACTGAAAATGGCTTCATATGAAATTATATTTTGGTAATAATCACCAGAAAAATGATTGCGAGATACAAGTCAATAATAGTATGGCTTCCAAATTAAAGCCAAATTAAAGATATTTTATATGCAATGAAATCTAAGTCCAGTAATGTAATAGTGGACACTCCAAATAAAAGGCTTTTATGAGGAAAAGAGTTACTTTAAATGATTGAATATCAATCTCAGAAGGCTCCTGAAACTTCAATGTGAAACTAACATTAAGCTGTTGCTTTGCTCCAAGCCAGCATGCAAATGCTAGTGGATATAAATACTGTGCTTTATAAACATGATGTTGAAATACAAAGGCGTATCCCAAAGTGTTTCAACAAACAGGAAACGCATGTTCATTTATTTGGTAATGCACGAGGCCTTCTCTGGTTCTTTGCTCTGTCTCCTGACAATCAGCTTCTCAGCTGACTCAGCAAGGCTGGAGTGTGGATTCCTCCTATGCAGTGAATTCTGAGGCAAGTGAGGTTCAAGTGTTTTCCCAATGTTCCCAGAAACAGGAGGATGTTTTATCCCTTGACTTCCAAGCCTTCGTGCCTATCTGGGAACCACTCCGTGTTTAAATATTTAATAAGAATTGGAGGGAGATGAGGTTTCTAGGACAGCCCAGTCCAGGGACGGTGGCCGGGAGGCAGCAGGGGTGAGTGGGAGAAAGAACACAGGCAATCTAGAGTTCATGGTTTTCCTCCTTACTTAGCTACGGTAGTTCCAGGAAAATCCAACACAGATCGTCTCCCTGGACCATGACGACGTTTCCCAGACGGGGCTGCTCCCAGCCTTCCAGTCCCGCTCAGTGATGGGCAGGGATGATTTTGTTTTGCAAGAAGGCCGAAAGGGATGATAGCCGTGGATGTAACAGGTGCTCTCTCTGGCTCACACTTGAGAAGGGCACAGTTGGCAACTGGGCTTGCTGACTGCGTTAACAATGAGCCATGCAATTAATACGCTGCTGGGGGTGTGTGTTGGGGGAAGGAGGGCAGAGCAGTGTGTGTAAAGAGGAAAAAGAGTAAGGGTGTGTTCTGGAAAAGACGCCGTCTGGAACCACTGTGGGCGCAGAGGTGCGGTAGGTAGAAAGGTGTGCTAAGAAAACACCTGCTAGTCCACGATTCCTTAAAGCTCTATGGACCTATCTGGGCCGGGTTTCTCAGCATCTTTTTCTTTCTAATTAGCAATATATTGACAAGAAAGGGAACTGGGCATCTTTTACTCCAGCGGTGGGTACGTCAAAGAGAGTCTTTCATTCTCCTGGAAGGGAAAAACAATTTCCCCAAGATGTCTTTAAAACATACTGTTTTCCCTTATCAGCAGGCAGGACCAGAGAAAGGAAAGTCCTGAATCTCATCCCTAAGACTGTTCTGGGTTTGTCCAACACGTAAATCTGGTCTCTCCAGCAGCACGTCATGCACGGTACAAAATACTTTCATTGGCAGAAAGGAAGCTGTAAGTGCTAGCGACTAATCAAAATGAGACTTTTCGGCAGGGAGTACTGGTGTGTAATAAAACATTCCACATTCCGTGTTGCTCAGCACTGCCGGGATTAGCCACACAACGTGAAAAGGATTTTTTTTTTAGACTAAAATTAGTCAACCCCGCAAAGCACCCAATGTCTAGAAATCTCCATGTGGTAAAATACACAAGCCACATGCCTCCTTTTGGTACATAAGGACAAAGATGCCCCAAGTGGGGGTCAGGAAATGTAGGTCCTGTTCCTGACAGAGCCCTGACTTCAGATGGATTGATTCTGTCCCCAGCAGTGTGTCCTGGGATGAGTTATAGCACCTTTAAGCCTCATTTTTTTCCAATTTATTTATTTGTTTTCTTTTTAAAAATTTTAGAATATTATGGGGGCACAAATATTTTGGTTACATATAATGCCTTTGCATCACCCAAGCCAGAGCTACAAGCGTGCCCGTCCCCCTACAGTGTGATCCTTACCCATTAGCTGTGAGTTTACCCGTCCCCACCGCCCCACTCCCACCATCAAATGAAAATATTCGATTTACTGCTCTGGAAGTGCTGCTCCTGCTCCAGAGGATGTCCCCCCATGGGGTGGACTCCAGCATGCAGCCGCCCAGGCCACTGAGTCTGGTGCATCCGGAAGCATCCACAGTCTGCGTATTTCAGATGATTTCATTGACGTGCGGATGGAGGGGAGAATGAGGCAACTTCCCATGTGAATGCGTTACTCCTCGTGTTGGTCCTTAGAATCTCAGGCGAATCCCACAAAAGCCAGCTCTGGCAGACCCGTGGTTTCAGTGGTCCCAGCTGATGGAGAGGCAGCCACGAGCTACCCAGGAACCTGCCAGCAGCCCAAGGAGCCCGCAGGAGTTGGGAACGCTCCGCTGCAGGTCACACCCCTGTGCTGCCATCATCGCCTCCCACTACACGGAGGTGGCAGAGGGAGGAAGAGCCACGGAGCGTCACCACTGGCCTTCGCTCTGGCCAGGGGTCCCGGCGGGATTGATTCAGACTCTTGGAGGAAATTGACAAATGGTTCCTTGGGGAAGACGAACTCTAAAGCAACAGCTTTTCTTCCCTTCCCTGGTAGCTTGGGAGTGAGAGTAGAATTACTTTTCTGACTTGATTCATTGCCACTGAGAAGCTGGCTAAGGGTCCTCTGTCCAAATGTCTGTTTGATGTCCGTATAGCTGGAGAAGGATGGAAGGGAAGGCCCAGAGCTGCAGGTGCATTTTCTTCTCACGGCCGTGCACATACTTCATTAAAGGTGACGTGCCGTGGTGTCCATTTGTTGGGGGAGGTGCCCTGTCTTGTCTGTCAGAGCCTGCGACATTCTCTGTGGCTGGTGCATCTGCATTTTATAGGTGATAATAGACCCGCCTTCTAATTATGTTCTTCAAGAAAAAACTCACACATCCAACCCATAACCTTGCGGGAGTGTTCTCTTCCTGCACTGGAAAGCAGAGAGCTCTCACTTTCTAGCGGGTCGTCGTGTAGGCTGGCATCCCTGCCACCGTGTGAGAGACAAACTGCCCGTGTGGTGTGAACGATCTCTGGGCTGCTGCGCACAGCAGGTACCGGAGGAAAACCCAAGGCCCACGTCCACTGGGATTAGCACGAGGACTTGGGACCAGGAGTCGAAAGACCTGGTTTCCAGCCCTAACTCTGCCGCAGGGAAACAAAGTCATTTTCTCTGTTTCAGCCTTGGTTTCCGTTTCTGGGGATGATGATATCATGATGGACGTCACCATTTTACTAGGAAGATTAAAAGAAATTATCATCTAAAAACCATGTGTAAACTGAAAACATCCAGTTAAACGCTTTTTGTTTTATTCTCATAATCCTCATGTCGCACTCTGATGCTTAATGTTATTTTTTTTTTAAATTGCATTGTATGATGCTCAGGCATCTCGGGGCCTTGTGGTAGGGAAGCGGCGGCCCCTCGGGTTAGCGAACTCCTGGAGAGTGAGGCTTGCTTGTGAGTGCGCCTTTGACGTGCAAACCGACCCTCCTCCTTCCATCCCGCTCCTGCAGTCAGGACACTGTTCTGCCATAATTCACCCCAGGGCCAGGTCTTGGACAACTGGGGACCTCCCTGTACCCCAGAGCCTGCTGAAATGACTCGAACCGCCAGCCCAAGTCTGTGCAGCTTGCTCACCTTGCGTCCCCGTCCCTTCCTTTGAGACCCCAAGACAGGCTCCTGCCCCCACCTTCCCACACCCGCCACCTCCTGACAGGCCCCGGGCTTCCCCGTGTGGCCCTGCGTGGCGCGCTCTGCCTCCTGATTCTCAGATCCGGGAGCGTGAACTCTTCCCCTTTCCAACTGTGATTTCCATGTCTGTGCCTGTCTTACCGTACCTGCTTAAAACAAACCCCAGGTACATTTAAACACAGGTAACCAAATGAATATAGCATTTCTGGGATGACTTAATCCATGGAATGGAAAGGCCAACAGCCCGTGAGTAGGCGAGGCCGTGTCACTTTTCTGGGCGGCAGAGCTGGGCGCTGTCGTCGGGGCTTGATGGCTAGCCGTCCCACGGAGCCACCTGCAGGTGCACGAGTCCCTTCTCAGAGCAGGCAGGGCTCTCGGGGTGGAATTGTTTTAAAGCCGACTCCCCCATGAGTTCAATGCTCAGGGAGAACTGAGTGCCACTGGCGATTGTCACCTGTACAGCTTTCTCTGAGTTTAAAATGTTACCCTACATAAACCCTAGGGGACCATCTTGTGGGAAAAAGATATTTGAGATAGACAAACAAGATATAGAAATTTCCAAAATATGAGATCCCATAGACTACTCCCTCTTGGTAAAAAGAATACATTTACCATAGTTTTAAAATGAAGAGGAAGGGCCAGGGTTTTTCCCCGAGTCTGAGCCGATTAGAAAACTGGTGCGCCCATTAAGTAAGGACGGTGACACGTGATCATGCGGCCTTTTGGGTTTTCATTCTGGCCCCGAGCTGTCTGACGGAAGGATCCGCTTCGTGATGTATAATTCAGTGTCTTGTATCTGGCCCTGGAGGCTGCTGAGATAGTTTATATAATGATTTTACTCATGAGGGAAAAATTAATTGCATCTTCCTCACCAGTTGCCGAGTGCCACAGCTTCATTGGAAGAGGCCAGAATTCCCCTTAGGAGACCCAATTTCAAATTAATATACAGTCATGCTGCACACGGCTTTATTAACCCAGAGGCGGGGCGCTGGCGGGCCGGGGATCTGCAGGCTGCGGAAATCGGCTCTCGTCAGGCCGGTCCTCGGGCTAGCTGTGTGATTTGGGCCTCACCTGTCACCTCTCTGTCCCTCAAGTTCCTTCCCTAAATGTTGGAACTGGAATAATCGCATATATCTCTTGGGCACACGTAATAAAAAAGAATGAGATAATGCCTTTGGAAAGATTCGAGTTCCTTGGAGAGAATTACTATAACACACACACACACTCTTTGTCTCTCTATGTACACTATTAGTCTAACAAAGGCAAAAATGATAACCAAAAAGAAAAAAAAAGTGCAATTCTACTCCACTAACCATCCTTAGGATAAAAGCCGTTTCTTCCCCACAGAGCTGCTGCAAAAGTTACTGTTAATGTTCCTGGCAGATTGCAATCGGGAAAGGACGTTCTGTTTCCTGTAGCTAGTGCAGCTAGAACTCCATGTGTTCTGAGGGAATGACCCCATGGAAGACCTCAGACGTGTTTTCAAACGGACTCCCTCAAATCCTTGTTGTGTACGTATTCTTTTCCCTACTCATCCCAGCGGTGTTTAATTGTTAAAGCCATGTGTGTTTCAAGGGAAATTGAGTCCATATGTTTCTGATTCATTTGCACTGAGCTCATCAGATTGTTGTTTTATAAGAGCTGCGTGCTGTCCAGGAAGAATCCCCCGGTGCCTCTCCATCCGCCAGTCGATGCTTCTCAGTATCTCTAAAACAGGACGCCGTGTTCTGCCTAGCAAAGCCCTCCGTTAATAACATGCTACCACGATCACCTCTTCCTCCGCCATACTTTTGTAAATTGTGAAAGTTAGACTTCTTGCATGGAGTCAGACAAGAAGATACCTTAAGAAAGTCTTCCAAAGAAACTGCAGAATTAAACAAAGTTAAGCAAGTCTCTTCATTCATTTTTCAAGGCCTTAAATAAGGAAATACATGAAGGTGAAAAGTTTTCCTAGATTCATTCATTCCACAAACACTTAGTAGGCACCTATGGCATACGAAAGTACACTTTTAGATCCTAGGAACATCGCCATGAAAAGGTAGCCTGTCCTCATGAAGCATATATTCTATGGGGACATTTCTGAAAGGTATTATCATTATGGAAACCAGTATTCTGAAAATCACTCCCTAGGAAATATTAATACTAGTCTATAGGAGAGAAAATGTTAGCTCAACTAACCTGAGCAGCCCTGAGCATGTGCTCTGATTGGAATATATGACGCCGATCTGTAATTTTTTGTTTTATGCTATATTCTATGAGGGGGAGAGGAAATAAACAATTAAACAAGAGGTATTTAAGGTCAGGTTTATGATACGTGCAATCAAAAAACTAAAGCAAGGTAGTTGTGGGTGGAAGGAGGGTTTATTTGTTGTTTCAGCCGTGGAAGTGACATTCGAGTAGAGATAATTGAATGAGAGAGAGAAGAGCTCTAGGGAGGATCGGGGGAAGGGGATGACATGAATGTCATTCCATTGGCAAATTTGTGTTTGCAGTGAAGTCACAGTTAAAGATAACTCTGTACTTCAGGAGACTGAATGACAGGAAACAGAGGAACTGGAAAGTATCTATGGCTGGGATCAGCCCAAACAGAGGGAAGTGACCATTTTAACTTGCATCAGCACAGAACAAGTGTCAGTCAGGATAGAAATGATTGCAGATTCTTAATGGAGAAATCAGGACAGTGTTGCTAGCATCTGTGTGGTGTGTTTAGACACATAGTATTGAAGATATCTTTTTTTTATTTCTGTCCAGAAATTTTCCCAATCGGGAACTGCCTGTCCCCTAGATGGCCTTGCTTTGTCACTGTAAGACCCAGACTGTCCAATCAGTGTGCACCATTCCCCTGGTGCCTGTCTAGATGTTCCCTGGTCCCCGGGGCCCAGAGTCGAGGATGAGCACTGGTACGGAGTCTGACAGAGTGATTACAAACATAGTGCAATTTTACACAGTTTATCACATAAAACGAAGAATGAAAGTAGAGAAGGAAGCTACACAAAGTGAAAATACATTCCAGAGAGAGTGGAACGAGTCACTCCCCACCAGTGGACAAAGATACTGGAGTCTGAGCACATGTTGCCTTTTGTATGTGCGATGTGCACTGGTTTGTCCCGCCTCTCCCCTGGCAGGATTGGTGGCCATTTCCCACCTTTGGGGGTGATTGACAGGTTGGGGTTATATAACAGATCACATGGCAGGTTACATAACAGATTGGTTATGTAACCGTTTCCCTTCCTGTGCATGTGTCTTCCCGAGAATCCTTCAGGACATTCTACCCATGTTATGGTAATTAGATGGTAATAAGCTCTAGGTTAAAGGTTACTAGAAACTTTTTTACCATATGTTCCCACCAGGAAACAGTTCCCACCAGGGAACAGTTCCTAGCTGCAATTTGGTTCCTAGCTATAATTTGGTTCCTACTCTCTGCCCTTAGCCACCTTCTTGCCACCTGTTTACCTTCCACCAGAACTAACAGTGCCCGTAGCAGGTTCAAGGGAAGATGATCAAGATCTGAGCTTGACCAGTCAGAGCCATTTGCAAAGCTGTCTTCTCTCCTTTGGCTAAAGGCAAGGACCAAGTAACTTAAAGTGGTTGATGTCCATCTTTACAAGAAGCAGGGGAGAATTTAAGCTCTGGAATCCAGCCTTGCTTAATGCCAACACTACTTCTGGACTTTCTAGTTATAAACACCAAAAAATTGTCTCTTTTTGACTTAAACTAATTGCCAGTATTTTTGTTATTACAACCATAAGAGCCTTAGCAAACTATTTTTTAATTATTTGTTATGTACATATGATTCACTTCATAGGGTGGACCGATTCTATTTTTTGTTTCCTTTATGTAGTTCCAGGGAGGGAGCTCCTTTGGGTATTGTTAGTCTCCTATAATGAGATGGAGCCAGGAGCCCACACTGGAGAGATCTGGGGCAGTTGCCATCCTTACAAAATATTGCCTAAATAGAACCTATTCCCATGTGAGAGGGCCATATTGTGTATCCCAATATTGACGAAACAGTGAGTAAATAAATTAATGATTTAACTGCTTGTGTACAGGATCCTGTATACTGAAATATAGTTGTGTTCTACCGATGATTAAAACTAGGATACCTTTAAATAAACAGGACACCAAGCTGGAGTCTCTAGTGTTTTTGAGCTGCAATCAGTCGGATCCTGGAAGGGGGAAATCCCATATACCGTAAAGCTACATTTTAAGCCTGGGAAACAGAAGGGCTCAAAAAGCTTCCCACTGATTGTGACTTCTGATCTCAGCCCTGTCACAGCTCTTTATACTACCTTGGGTCACTTAAAACGTTCTCATGTCTCTCCCACCTTGTCCCCTTTGTGCACAGTCTTGTTTTTATCTAACTTTAAGATGACGATAATAGCTGCCAAAAGAGGACTCAGGGAATTACACAAAACGGCCACTAGCAATGATTGAAATGCATTTTTTAAATCATAAAATCGTCCTAAAATTGTTCGGCAGGCACTCTGCGGGGCTGTTTCTTGTTAACAGGCCGCCAAAGGTGAGTGGGCGTTGCCCAGACCAGCAGAGCCCAGCCCGGCTGTCACGGCTCCATGCCGACACTCTGCGTGAGCGACTTGTTTACAAGATGATCTTTTTGAGCCTCGATTTTTGAGAAATTCTAAATCTGATTTACTCCACTTTATTAAAAGGAATTAGGATAAAAATTAACTTGCACTTGGCATCTTGAAGACAGACAGGACATCGATCCAAATGTTTAACTAAGAGGGAAATGACTCTGTCCGTCTGGATTCACCGTTTTATACCATTTTATGCCAGTGAGGGTTGAGGTGGTCAGGGAAGGCTTAACAAGGTAGGCGCTGACTTTTTTTTCCTGGCAGATATATATGAGATTTATCATCTTAATTTTTAAGCATACAGTTGGATGGCATTATGTACATTCACATCGTTGTGCAACCATCACCACCAAACATTTCCATAACTCTTCTCGTCTTCCCTGTCTGAAACTCTGTACCTGTAAACAATCACTCCCCATCCTTCCTTCCCCCAGGGCCCGACAACACTGTTCTACTTTCTGTTTCTGTGAATTTGACTACTCTAGTGCCTCATGTAAGTGGACTCATACAGTGTTTGTCTTTCGGTGTCTGGCTTATTTCACTTAGTATAATGTCCTCAAGGTCTATCCATGTAGTAGCAGGTTCCAGAACTGCCTTCCTGCGTTGGTGGTATAGTGGTGAGCATAGCTGCCTTCCAGAACTGCCTTCCTTTTTAAGTTGAATAGCATCCCATCGTATGGATAGACCACATTTTGTTTATCCATTCATCTGTCAGTGGACACTTGGGTTGTTTCCACATTTGAATTGAGTCTGAAGGGATAAGGAGAATTCCACAAGCAATAGAAGGTGAAGCGGGGCATCTGGAGGATGAGTGAACAATCACAGCACGTCCCGGGAACTCCAGGTGGTCCGCTCTGCCTGGGGCACTGTGACCCTGTGGGGAAACGATGGGAGATGAGGTCAGAGAGAGGCAGGAGCCAGATCACGAGGAGAGCTTTGCACTTTACATTGCGCCCATGCGGGGAAACATGGAAATATTGAAGAGGACAGAATTAGCATATCATTCCATAATCAGTCTCAGGACTGAAACAGGGTGGTAAGAAAGTAAATTGACCATTTGTTAACATGGTGTGATCGCAAGTCTCCAAGGTGGTCCCCAGTGATCCTCACTTCCCACAGTGAACAGGGTAAACCTATGCTACCAATAGCATATTGTGGAGATGCTGATGTGCGACTTCCAATGTTGAGTCATAAAAGACACTGCGGCCTTCACCTGGCTCTCTCTTGGACCCCTTACTGTAGAGGAATCCAGTTGCCACATCTCAAGGACACACAAGTTGCCTCTTGTATTATGTGTGTGTTTGCCGTGTTTTTGCTAGTAATTCTGGGTTTCTTAAAAATTGAGAATTCACAATCCCATGGGGTCTTTATCCTACCTTCACCCTGGACAACACCGCACTCTGTTTCTGACTTGTAATAACATGGGTTAACATTGACCAAAGTTTTTCCACACACTATGTGGTGGTCTAGCCAGTGAATCACTTTCCCCCAAGGCTGTATTTATGCTATCTGCTTTACAACAAATCACAAAACATTTCCTCTATGTCAGATGTTGGACTTCACTCTTATTTTATTATTTTTGCCTATTTTGTTCTATTTTACTTTACTATTTCATTGGTAAATATATTTCTTCTCACTTAAGAGGAGCTAAAAGGCTTCAACCAGGGAAGAGTTAAAGAAACCCCGGACAACAGTCGCCAGATGATAAAAGAGCTATTCCACCCAGAGACACCTACTCTGCGCTGAGCCTTTATAATTGATTTAATAACGGGTGACAGAGATGTGGACACAAAGAGCGTGAATATACTTTTGTCGGTTTTTCCACTTTCTCTCTCGTGCCCTGTTTGATAGCTTGTGGGACAAATTACACAGATGCAGTAGTAATGGTCAGAGGAAAGAGAAATGCCATTTCAACAACACTGACAATTACCAAATTCTATCATGTGGGGCCCCTTGCAAATAATGTCATCACACGAAAATACAAATTTTATCCATACACTGTTTGAACTCCAGGATTTCACCCCATCATTAAACACACTCAACTGAGCCAACAGAGCCATTTGCAATTCTGATAAGCGTCAGTGCAGAGGAGACACCTGGACTACAGTGGGGGCCCAGCCTCCCACCCTCCTCCGTCTCTTAGCGTGTTTGCCTGGGAGCAACTTCTGTCATCTTATCTTGCCAGGAGCTTATAGTGGGAACAACCAAGTTCATAGTTTATCTTACCTGAGCACACACCTAGAAGGAAAGCAATAGACCAGAAAGTCCTCACCCAGGAACTAAAGGGAAGGCTAGTGACGGGTCACGCGCCACCTCACCTCGCAAGAGGGACAGAGTAGGTGTCAGCTTGCAGGGAGCTGCTGGACTGAGCTCTTTTCTTACGGGGATGGAGCTTCCAGTTTAAGTAGGGTGAACGTTTCCAACTCTGTTTGTAATCCTTTAAGAAAATGTGATTTTAAAACACCCCAAAGTCTTAAAACATGTCACTTTATAAATGGGCATCTGTGTTTCTTTACAAAATCCTCAACGTTTAGCTGCCTTTCCATAGCTGGTGCTTTCCGTGCAGAATTTGACTTACAGACTCTAATTCATCATCTAAATTTCAAAAATCTGCAACATGCATACAAATTCCTGACCATTGGTCAGAGTCCAGTGACAATTCGCAAAGGAATTCGCTTAGTTACCTGGAAGTTAAAAGAACCCATTTTTAATCTCAACATAATGTGTACAGCACTAAAATCTGCTTGATAGTAGATTTATCTGAGAGCTAAAATAGTGATTATGACTAACAGTAATAGTTACCATTAGTAATTATAGTTACTGCTAAATTCGTTTTTGCCACTACCTACTTCATATTTACATCTAATATAAAAATATGATAAGGTTCAATTTTAAGGGGCAGATAATAATGATAATAAAACAGTAAAATCCTGTGTTGAAGGATCTCATTGTACCATAGAGTAGATATGCTGCCGCCATATGCATTTAACAGGTAGTATGTTAACTCGCAGGACACCATTTCCTCTAATCTAGAGATCATCAAATGTGAAGGTGCGAGCTCTGTCCCCTACTACCAAATTCTAAGGGTTTTCTCCCATTTTCAAAATAATAATTAAAGTCTCATTTGGGGAGACTACCACAAAGAACTGTGTATATGAGGAAATTAACTTCAACAAATTGTTGTATTTAGGTCATTAAATATGAAATGTCTGATTTCACATCAAGTTTAATTTATTATACCTCAAAGAGGAAGCAGTACAGTTAATCAAAGTGTGCACCTAAACCATCCACACAGTGTTGCCATCTTAAAGGTAGCTTGTTTATGCCAGTAGCGAAGAAGCCTGGAGAGCGAGTGATCATGAGATCGTGAAAGGCATTTTCCACAGCTTGTTGAGAATGGAATATTTTTCTTTGCAAGAAGTGGTCCAAAGCCTAGAAGAAGTGGTAGTCAGTTGGTGCAAGGTCTGGTGAACATGGTGGGTGACAGAGTTTGCAAGTCCAGCCTCTGTAGGTTGAGCAGTGTTGTTTTTTGTGACACGTGGTCGAGCGTTATCTTGCAAGAGGATGAGCCTGTCTCTCTTGACCAATCTCAGCTGCTTAATCACAAGCATCCTCATCATTCCATCCAACTGGCTGCAGTAGACATCTGCTGCCATTGATTGACCAGGTTTCATGAAGCTGTAGTGATAATACCAGCACTGAACCACCAAACAGACGCCATTAGCTTTTTTCGATGAATATTTGATTTTGAGCTGTGTTTCAACACTTCATCTGTATCTAACCATTGTGCCGAGTGCTTGTGATTTTCAAAAAGAATCCATTTTTTATAACATGTAACAGTATGGTGTAGAGATGGTTCGCCTTTATGTCGTGACAGCAAAGAAAGGCAAGCTTGGAGATGATTTCTCTTCTGACCCTCGTTTAATTTATGTGGTACCCATCTACCCAGCTTCTTTACCTTGCTGATTTGTTTCAAATGATCCAATATTGTTAGAATAGTAACGTCAAACCTTGCTGCTAATTCACATGTAGGTTGAGAAGGATTCGCTTCCACTGCAGCTTTCAGCTTATCAGTATCCACCTTGGTCTCAGGTCGCCCACGTGGCTCATTTTCAAGATTAAAATCACCAGAAGAGAACTTCTCAAACCATCGAGGTACTGTGCATTCATTAGCCACATCTCATCAATATTTCATAGTTTTCAGCATACAAATCTTGCACATACTTTGTTAGACTTATCCCTAAGTTTTTGATGCGCTTTCAAAATAGTAATATTTTTAAGATTTCAATTACCAATTATTCATTGCTAGTGTATAGAATTACAATTGATTTTTGCATGTGAAGTTACCATGTTTAATCTGACAATTTGCCCCTATTTTCCTAGTGTCTCTGTAGTACATTCTCCCTTTCTGCGTATTCTGTCTAGGAAAACCAGAGAGTTAAAATAAGCATTATTCATTTAGTCAACTGATTAGATTATCTCTGTGCTTTTAGATTCTCTTAATTTCACACTTTATAGTCCGGCTGTTTTGCCATCATCAATTTGCAATCCATGATTTGTGTGTGTGTGTGTCTCAAAGAGAGATTAAGGCAGTTTTAACAATTCTTTAGAAACTCAGTTGCATCTTAATTAACAAACTAGACATTTCACCTGACTCCAGAGAAGTTGTTAGTGACAGCAGTTTCAGCGAGGTTAATTCATCTTACGGGGCTCATGCTCGGGGGTTCCCTCTTACACTGTCAGCAAAGGGTCTAGGGAAGTATTTACTGCATGTAAAATAAATAAAATTATTGCTCACTTTACTTAGGGATTAAGAGTCGATGTTATGCCATCAATCGCTTCTTGCTCTTTATTCTTTTCTTTAGATGGTGTGTAATGAATGCTTGTTTCTAGGCAAAGCTTTTTAATTCTTAAGCAATTGAAATGAGGTGTTAATGTTCTAAATTTTATGGATTAATTTGTCTACATAAAAATACAAAAATATACCAGAATATAAAAATATAGAAATGTAGTTAATTTTTCAGACTCATAATCATATTGCTAAAACAAACAAACTCCAAAACTCCCAAAACTTTAAAAGACATCTAAGTACCCCTCCATCCTTCCAAACCAAGCCAATGCAGAAATTCCCATCCTAAGGAGTTTTCCCACAGCTAGCCGACAAGCTTTCTTAAATATTTCAGGGAAAGGTGTGCTTGTGTGCTCACCCCCAGGCAAGGGAATCTATCCTATTTCCAAATACCTAAAATTATTAGTTATTTATGGCAATGTTAAAACTGCCTCCCTTAGGCCACTTTATCTAGAGTTGACTCCCAGAGCCACAGGGACTAAGTCGTTAAAATATCTGAAGACACCTCGTGTGCCCCACTGAGTCTTCACTCTCTCGGACAAAGCGTTCCTTGTCTGCTCCCAACTCTTCCTTTTATGATGACTTCATTTGCATCCCCTTCTTTGGAAATGTGGCCAGTTATGTGCAAAAGCACTATTCTATTTTTTTGCTTAAACACTACCCTTAACGGCTGCAGCACAAGGTTGTACCCTAGCGTTTTTCGCTCACAGTGAACTTGTAGCTAATGAGTTTCTCTGAAGCTACAGTGTCGTGTTTGTGCAGTTAGTGTTAGTGTTAGGTGAGGAAGCTTGGACTTCCCTCGCTAAGCCAACATGGTCTGAGTTGGAACTTACTGGTTGTGGTTGCAGACCAAGGCGTCTTCTAGGGCCTGCAGTGCTGCTCTATAATTTTGCTGAAAGCAAGTGGAAATACTTCAGTGTTTGCATACAAGATCGAGACAGTGTTCTGAGTGTTAAAGAGTCTTTCCTGTGCAAAAGGTCATCTACGGCAGGCATTCAGTTTTCTCAGAGGGGCATCAACGGGCAAATTGTCTTGGGTAGCAACTGCAGATCTGCTCGCGTTCAAACAAACGCTGATGGAAAATCCCAGAGACTTGCACCGCCAAAACGAGAGGGTTAGTTACAGGAAGACTCTTGAGAACAGGTATTATTAATCATTCACCTAACTCATCTATTCAACCAGTATTTATTGAGTGCCTACTATATGCTAAGATATTTTAGGCATCAAGGACAGAAGGGTGAACAAAACTGACATAATTTCTTCACTATGGGGTAAAGATTCTAGTTGGGTGAGATACACATCAAACAGAAAATCAAATCAAAATATGTTAGGATGGGCTGAGTGCCATGGAGAAAAATAAAGCAACTTAAGGGGAATAGGTTTGCTATGAACTGTGGTTATCACAAAACAGGTTATCAAACATTTTGGTCTCAGGACACTTTTAAGCCATTAAAAATGATGGCCTGCCCCAAAGAGCTTTCATTTATGTGAGTTATTACTGACATCTGCCATAGAAATGCTTCAAATGTTAATTCATTTACAAATAACGTTAAATTAAATTTTACGTAACATTTTATTAGAAATAACTGCATTTTAAAAATATTAATAATTGGTGAAAAGAGAGGTATCGTCTTCCATTTTTGCAAATCTCTTTGGCGTCTGGCTTCTTGTACTTTGAACGTTCTTTCGTATTGAAATCTGCTAGTTTATCTTGCACTTCGAATGGACCTTTCACTCGTGCATGATTTTATAGCCCCATGCATTTCATTTTCTAAATGTTTACACATTTAAGTATATGGTATCAAAAAAAAAATCACAGTTGTCAGTTGTTTTCCTTGACATGACACATTCCCATCATTTATTTCAAGAATAGTCTGCTAAACGCCGAAGTCTGAATAAATATAGTTTGTTAACCGTTCGTTCAGATAAAAATATAGTTCGTTAGCAGTTCGATCCGTGAAAAAAAGTGGCTAGTTCAGCTTGCCACTCAAATAATCACACAAATGCTTCTTGAGACAACCGTCGTAGTGTGGCATGCAGTAGAGTTGCTTTGCTTTCCATTCTGACGCACAGACTATTAAGAAGCTATGTCCTCAGGGTCCAGATTTAATAAAATTAATAATTTTACTGCTTCGTCAGGATAGTTATAAGGACAGTGACATCTGCTTACCTATTTGTCTATTTGCTTGCTTGAGTGTGTGACAGTGGAGACTCCAATGGCTGCCAGACAGTTTGCCGCCGCCGTCTGACGTTTTACTCAGCATGGCTTCTGCTCCGTCGTAGCAAAGTCAAAGCAGCGCAAATGCCGAATGCCTTAGTATTTTTAAGAAAATCATTTCTACCTCGCGAACGCCCAGTGGTCTGTGGATCGTTCTTTAAGAAACACTGCCATAAAAAACAAACAAACAAACCCAACTTTGGATAACTCCTTTATTCATTCAGGGATTGAATTTTACCTAATGACTACCTCACTTTTCTGGGAGATTAAATTGTCCATAGGACAAGCCGTGAATTTATCAGATATCCTGCTTTCAGCAGAATGAGACCTTGCAAACATCTAGAGCCTGGAATTCCTCTGGACTGCTGGGTCGTATTTCCCCGCTAGGTGTGCGATGACAGGTCTGCGGGCCAGGAAGGCACATCCATAACCCCCATCCTGAAACGGCATCAGCTCTGCCTCCCGCTCCGTTTAGCCTCTATTTATGGCTCCAGGATGGTGACTTTCTCCCAAGTAGTCCATCTTCTTGATTTATAGCTGCTCGTCTCTGCATCTGAGATTAGATTAGATTTTTCTTTTAAGAAAGGTACATTTTATGTTGCTTTATCTTAGGTGTTTGTGTTACCAACTTTTTTGTTAACTGATATGACCCTGTCTATCTTCTTGGGTTGCATTTCAAATTTCTCCTGTTTTTATCTACATTTGATGTATCTGGGACCTCAGGAGTCAGTTGCAACCTTTTTTCCCTTTTGTGTTTTCTAGAAAATTGTGTAAACCTCCTGCACTGGGGTCTCTCTCTCTCTGTCTCTCTCAGTCTTCTGTAAGAATCTGAGGTTGCCTCACGTAGTAACAGAGACCTTAATGGCTTGTCAGAAGGCTGATGTTGCAATCCTGGCATGACAGTGAGTTAACGGCACGAAACATCCTCTCTATATCTTGTTATCACATTTGTAGAGCACACAGGTGGAGCTAGGTGATCTCTGGGGTCCTTGCTACCCATGAGACCTCTTGTTTTCTATACAGGGATTTCCTGCTCTTGTGCTCTACTGAGCCAAGTACGAAGAGGAGAGAGGAGACGGGATGCTTAAGGTGGTTTCTCTCAAGTTTCCAGCATATTCCTTAGTAACCTCTGCTGACCAGGCAGTATGTGTTCCCCTGGAAATGCTAACGAAAGGTTTGCCTTTAATTCGAGTGACCGATTTGCCTTATGATATATTATGAGCTTGAATGAGTTTACCGTCTCCTCCCTGGATGATTTAATAACTCAGTTGGGAGATCATAGCTGGGCATTTGCGCCACTTCCTTCTGGGATTAAAAAATATCTATTAACATTAAAGTGGGTGTTTAGAAAGTTACCAACTTAAAACACTTCCCATTTATGGGGAAAAAAAAAAGACTGATCGACGTGCAACCCAAACTCGGCTGTGCAGTGGCCGTGTAGCTAGTTCGTCTCCGGGGCCGGCCAATCGGCGGAGACGTCATCTGTCACTGACTCACCCGTGAATTCCTGACTCCTGCTGTCCACCTTGGCCCGCTGCCTCCGCATTTCTGGCTCAATAACCTCTCACTGACCATGTTCCAAGTCCCCAGGCCCGCTGTAGGTACAGACTAAAGCTCAGAAGCAACTTCACGGGCTTGTATTCTCGTGGCGTTTTTACCAGCCCACGTTTGGAAGCTGCCCCCGCTTGGCTGTGACCGTGAGATTCTGAATAAAAACCCCCAGATCTCTGCCACTCCGTGTGACAGAGCTGGTCTTGGCCTCCCCACCCTGTTTTAGGAGATCCACGTTTCCTAGAAGGGTCTCGGTCTTGGGTAACCATTGCAGGGAGCTGATCCTTGCACCGAGAAATACAGAATCTCTGAATTTTAATTGCTGCGGCTTTGAGCGACAGGTTGAGTTTATGTCGTAATTCAGGAGAAGTGAAGCTGTAAGCATACGCTGTCACGACGCGGTGGAAAGCATGTAATTTGGATTCAAGCTGGCCTGGGTCAGTGGCCGGTTCTCTCCCTATCTGGATGACCTAAAACAGTGATTACAATTTAATCTCCCTGACTTTCAGTTTCCTTTTCTCCCTTTTCTATCAAACAGCTAATAACAGTTTGCATAAGAAATGTAGTGTTTTGCACACAGCAAGTTCCAGTTCATGACAATTATTATTACTCATGATCATTGATAAAGGTTTTAATTTCAAAAGTTTGGGTAATTCATTTGTACAACAAACATATGCTAATGATCAAGTGGCATAACTTGCCTATATTAATATATATGTTCTTTTTTTTTTTTTTTTTTTTTTTGAGACACAGGGCTGCCCGGGCTAGAGTGAGTGCCATGGCATGAGCCTAGCTCACAGCAACCTCAAACTCCTGGGCTCAAGCAATCCTTCTGCCTCAGCCTCCCAAGTAGCTGGGACTACAGGCATGTGCCACCATGCCCGGGTAATTTTTTACATATATTTTTAGTTGTCCAATTAATTTCTTTCTATTTATAGTAGAGACGGGGTCTCACTCTTGCTCAGGCTGGTTTTGAACTCCTGACCTTGAGCAATCCACCCACCTCGGCCTCCCAGAGAGCTAGGATTACAGGCGTGAGCCACCGCGCCCGGCCAATATATATGTTAGTTCTTAAGGAATACTCTTTATCCTTTGGAAAACACGAAATACTAAATGCTATGTAAATTTATTTTAACATTAGCATAAACAAGAGAGAATTCTGACACCCTACTGGAATGTTCTCATTCTCTGGGCTTCTCTGCTCGCAGGGTAAATGCAGGAGTGACTTCCCCTAGCGGACACCTGCCAAGGCAGAGGGTGGGGGCCTCGCGGCTCTGCCCACCCTCACTCGTAGGAGCAAAGCTGGTTCTTAGAAGCTGCTGGGCGGCTAGAGCGGAATTGATGCCCAAGGCCCCAAGTCCAATACCGCTAATCTCATTTATTTTCCTGCCACCGAGTGGTCTTCTTTAGAATCACACCAGTTATTGCCTATTAACGCTGGGCTCTGAGTACCAGGCAATTAATCTGCGCCGAGCGAGTTGAAGGTGTTATCAGATATTGCAATCAGTCTGGGGGTAAGGAGATTTCAATTTAATTTCAACTTAACCTCCGTCTCCGACTGTTAACACTAGAAGAGGGCTTCTAATAAAATGGTCAGATTGGTGATCTCATTTGTTATAACTAGCAGTCTGTTCTCAGATGTGACACCTGATTTCCAACAGCCAAAGGGAAGTGTATTGGATTAACTCTGGTGACGGATTCGCTCTGGGTTTGGTCGGCCTGCAAGGCGGATGGAATGGCAGGAAATGCAGAGCGTGTATCTTGGCTGAGGACAAACTCATTCTCTTCCAGAGAGCAAGATAGTGTCAAGACTGGGGGGCAACAGCTCGTCATTTAGAAACTTTAAGCTCCTTCCTCAATGTGAATATAATTCTGCTAAAGCTAAACTTTGAAGGAATGCATTCTTACTCTGTGGCACCAATATGCAGCTACCCACCTGTGGATTCTTCTCTCTTGAGTAAGGCTCATGGTCTTCTTGCATAATTTCTGGCTTTACCACCTCGTCATCAGTGACTGTCCATTTAAAACATGCTAATGTATTTTACAGTAACCCAAAGAAACCGTAACGAGGAAGGTAAGTCAGATTCCGGAAAGGAAAAAAAAACATATTCATACGTCCTCAAATACAACAGAATTGACTTTTTCAGTAGACTTTCTTCTGTTCCCTACTATAATAATATTTTGACGAAAGTGGATTGGAGGCAGTTAATGCTAAAGGACTCAAGACATTTAGGTTTGCTGACCCTGTTCTAGATATTATTGTTCAGGTCCAGGTAATCTCTGCTGTTGGTTCCTGGGCAACATGTGACCAGGAGAACCAAAATGACTTGTTCATTGTCCCTGGTCAGGGGCAGAGGAGAGACAGGACTGGCAACCAGACCTTCTGAGTCCTAGTTCTTTCACAAAGCTGCTTTTTCAATATTATTTTAATACGCTTCTTAGTGAACAACACAGAGTCATGGTTTGGGGGGATTTATATAGTTAGACTTACGTAAAATCATTGGTTCAGTGTCAGTCTTATGAACTTGTTTAAATCATTGGTTAATTCATTATTAAACTCTTAATTGAAATTGATCCAGTGCTACGAATTGGAAAAATATGAACAGAGTGATCTGCCAACAGGCAGCAGGCCAGGCGAGCGCAGGGTGTTACACGCAGCTTGACTTCGAGTCATCGTTGGCTACCTCAGGTGGGTTTTCAAGTCATGATAGTGATGCCAGCTCTAAGAAATATTACACATCATGTAGACTTAAGATGAGCATTAACATAGTAGGGCCAGCCTAGAATACGCTTGAGAAACGTAGCTACAGGTCATGAAAAGCCAGAATTATGTAAAGGAGTGACGCGGTGAGATTTGGAAGATGAGAAGGGGCTACTTTAGATGCAAAAGGAACCACTAGAAGGTATCAAGGTAATTTGGACAAAGATTATAAATCCTGGTGGCAGCACTGTGGGTGAGGGAGGGACCTGCAGGAGCGGGTGGCTGGTGAGACGTGGACGGAGCCTAAAGGCAGCTTCTGGGATGGTGTCCAGTTTCCTGACGCTGAAGACTGGGTAGAGGGAGGTGGCCTTCTTAAGAGGACACATGAGCAGGGAAGGAGCCGGGGGAGGGCAGGAGGAGGTCTCAGTCTTGGAGTGGGGCTTAGTCTGACTTGCACGTAGAGGTTATTAAAATTCCTTTTGGGTTTCTACAAGCAAATGTCCAGCAGGTAGTCCTAGCTGTGTGTCTGGAAATCAAAACGTATTTAGCCCAAGAAAATAGATTTGGGAGTCATCAAAGGAAACAGGAAAGCGCAGAGGAGACCTCCCATACCCTGTCCCCGTAAATGCAGAGCTCGAGGCCAGGCCTGGGTACAGTAAAAACAGCCTTGGAGGGACAGGGGGCAACCGCCAGCGCCAGCTTTGGGGCGACCAAGGGAAGAGGGCGCAGGGCGAATGCCCACCTGGTTGTGAGTCCGCGTGGTGGAATGAGGCTGAAAGAAGCACACACCTGACTTGATGACCAATTTTCCTCCGCTCGCTGAGGGTAGTGAAGCAGTGGTGTAAACAGCCAATGGAATAGGAACAGAACAGCAAATAAGAAAGGTTAAAAAATCCAGTTTCTCAAACTGAGACATCACATATGCTGATTCTTACGCACATCAACGAGCTGAATATCCGAAGCCAGATTACAGGAAGGAGCAAAAGGAAAATCTTTATGCAGATATCTGAGCATGCAACCCATTACATTTTTACGATAAATATAAAATCTCTCGTGTAAAGGGGATGCAGGTAGGGAGAGTCTCGTCCACACTGTTTGGGCGAGAAGATTGGTTTACAAATTAAATGCAAGTGTGATGTGACTTCACTGTACGGGTATAAGTGCTTTTTAAGCAAACAGACAGGCTGAGATAAAGTGCATTTCACCAGATTCAGTTAAAAGATTCGGGTCTAAAGTGACATCCCTGATTATTAGTTTTCTAATAATGACCAGCACATAGAGTGAGAATTGCATAGCTGGGTACTCTGAACATCCCATAATTTGGTGTTTCTCTAAATCATATTCTTTTACAGGATCTCAATATGTCGCCTAGGATGGCTTTGTACTACCAAGCTCAAGTGATCCTCCCACCTCAGCCTCCCAAGGAGCTGGGACTACAGGTGTGCACCACCACGCCTGGCTAATTTTTAAAAAACATTTTTTTGTGTCTCACTATGTTGCCCAGGATGGTCTCAAGCTCCTGGTCTCAAGCAATCCTCTGGTCTCAGCACCCCACTAAAATGGTATTTTTAAAGTACTTTTTCAATATTTTTTTGAGAGCAAAGCAATACCCAGCAATACTTTCTCTGGGGAAGGAGGCCGGCTGGTGACCTTGCTCGCTGGCTTCTCCAATGTCCCAGACAGTCTGGATGGCACCCAAGAAGTATGTACCCTCTCTGCAGAAGACAAGTCCTGCTGTTAGCTCCACTGACTCTGTCTACAAAGCATGACCGCTGGGGAACTGACCTGCTCACACAGACCCAAGGGATGCATTCCATTACATGGCTCTAGTACGTCAAACCACCTCTACCTGTTATCATTCCAGTGATATCTGGAACCTCGGACAGTCCCTAGGGTCCCTTCCCTTGATGTGGCACTACATGAAAGATGGATCCGAAGTGACGACTTAGGCCTCTGAATATTGCCTTGGGGTTGTACAGCCAGTCACCTGCCAGGCGGCCCCTTCCTCATTCACGGTTGTTGACTTGAAGAGATGCCAACGGTGGAGGAAACTTGGGATGTCAGGCAAGCAATGAGGTCGCTGCACATGGAGAGGTCTCTGCACGTGGAGAGATCTCTTTACGCGGAGAGGATTCTGCTCATGGAAAGAGAGAGGATTCTGCACTCGGAGAGGTCTCTGCACGCAGAGAGGATTCTGCACATGCAGAGATCTCTTTACGCGGAGAGGATTCTGCACGCGGAGAGGTCTCTGCACACAGACAGGACTCTGCTGCTCTGCACTTGTGGAGACCCAGCGCTGAGGAAGTGACTTGTTTGTTTTTCTTTACTGAAATGGTGTGGGGGATCTTCTTTGCCACGTGGGACTGGAGAGGCTAGTAACACACCTGGCTGCTGGCATCTTGCAGAAGGTGCGGTGAGAAATGCAGCCTGACCCGGGGCACTGGTCTAAACCACTTTCATGGTGTGACCTGACGAGGAAGATGACTGGAGAGAAGGCGATTCACCAGGTGAGCAGGCGCAGACTGGGAAAATCACGGATTTTAAGGTAGATGCCATCAGTATATGGCATGCTGATTAGAATGATACATCCAGTTAGAAGTAATCAGGTCAGAAGCAATATGATCAAAATTAATTACATTAAAAACAAATTGGGTAGAAGAAATTGTTGAAATAATATCTTGATCAAAAATATTCCGTCTTACTCCATATATACATGTGTATATACACACACGTTAATATATATATAGAGAGAATATACTGGATTTTTTCTCTAATCTATTTTGCATTTTTAAACATTTTCAAGTGAGATAATCTCAGGAGAAATGCTTTGAAAATTACGGCATGCCAGCAAATGCAAAAAGAAAATGATGTTTATTGTGGGATGATGTTCAAAGAGAGGACCAAAGAATGACTTAGTAAAGAAACAAATTAAGAGGTAAAACAAAAGGAGATGCTGAGAGTGACAAGAACCCCTGTCTAGGGGGAATAGCGTAAAAGAACAATATTAAGACACACACCACACACATATATATAGTGGATTTGTAGATCTTTAAATTTTGCAGTATTTTATCTGTATTTTGTAACCCTCCCAATTATCCAATAAGGAAATGAACAGTTATTATTAACCCTATTTTAGAGACAAGGAAAAATGAGCCTTATCACGTAGACAACTTGCACAAAATTAACACAAATTTTAAGTGTCAGATTTGAGCTTGTGTAACTCCACTATTCTTTCTATTGTATCATTCCAGGTCTTCAAAACGGAAAAAAGAACTAACCCAGATGTCTCAACATTTGAATTTATGTCCTGGATGTCTCTAAATAGATGACATAACACTACTTTTCTGGGCTTCATTATTTTCACTCATCAGATATGGAAATGGAACTATTAGCCATTTGCAAAAATGATAGCAAAAAACCCATTTCACACTGTGATACACACATGTACCCGAAACAAAAGATTGCAAAGTAATGCTTACCCTTCCTACGTGGAATGAACTCTGATGTTTTCCGATCCACTATGTTTTCTAAATGTTGGTCACAACCCGTTAAGTAGATTTTGTGACCCATTAATTCATTGCAATTTTGGACTAGACAGATAAGCTCTTTTCCAATTCTCTCATCCCGAGGCTCTCCATGATTAGAGTGAATTCTTGGGACCAGACTAAACTCGTGGGTGGGAAAAGCAGGCTTTCTGATTGGAGAAATCGTTGGCCCTTCTGAGTCACTGTGGTTCACATGAAACATCAGAAGCACTCCTGAGAAAAAAAAAATCACAGCAGGAGAAAACCATCAGCACTGGTTTCAAAGGGCTGCCCCCCAGTTCCCACCCAAGTCACGGGATCATCCCATCCAGCTCAAAGTTGCAAGTCTGAAATAAGAAAATTTAATAATTATGCTGGTACTTTACATGTAGATACTAGTCATTTTATTTTTGAGGCATTTTAAATATCATTTCCAAATGTTTTTTGTGGGATGAGTTAGAAAGGTATCGTTATACCCTTTGCACAGATTAGAAAACTAAGATGCTGGAAGGTTAGTCATCAAGCATCGAGCTTTGCACAATGCTTTGAATAAATATTTATGAGATATTGTTGAATTATGCTGCACAAATATGAGGTCACAGGACAAGTTAATAAGCGTAAGAACTGATTTCTGCACCCCAACTCAAGTTCTTGGAACACTGAGTCACACTAAAAGTAAACCCTCAAAAGTACCTTTAAGTAGGCCCTCTTTTTAGGTATGATTAAAAAGAAACTTCAAGATAAAAAAATTATTTAAATATTTGACATATATACATGAATACATATATATGTCCTCACACATATATCTCAGCTTTTAGAAATTTAATTTTTGTCTTATGTTTGGCACCATTTAATTATTTCCAATGGGAAAGCCAAACATGGACTCCATTTCTCACAGATGTCATTTTGCTTTGAAGAGGGGAATGTGAAATTATCCCAAGGTTCCATTCTTCCAATAAAGCATTTTAAAAATTCCCTCTGATGATTCTTTTACAATCACACAAATCCGGCGTCCTCCTAATGACAGTTCTTTGGAGCCCTGATTCTTTCCTTAGTTTGTTCAACCCATATTTGAGTGTCCTTCCGGGCAGTGACCTTGCAGCCTCCTGAGAACACAGAAGTGGATAGAATGTCACCCGTGCTGCCTCCGAGGAGTTCCTTGTCTCCTGGCGCAGAGAGACGTTTGAACAAACAATCCGACTTCAAACCTAACAGCACAGGAAGGAAACTGGTGCTGAGGAAGGGAGGATATTACTACTCCCTGGCTGTTTTTCCCTGGGGAAAAAATTCACATCCTCTGCTCTCCAAAGACTTTGTTTAGAATAAATAACAAAGCCGTATCAAAAGCACATTAGGTCCTCTCAGGGAAGTAGCTGTGCTGAAAAACAATTAATATACTAGCAAAAGCAGAACACACTAGTGAAATAAACATGAGCACCGTAAGTACTTGTTGATTAAATCTTTGTCTCGTTACTTCTCTTATTATTATCATTCTCTCATTACTACGTGAGCACTCACTGTGATTTTTCCATGAGTTTGGTCCATCTGCATTTACATTTCTGAGTTTGGTCCATCTGCATTCTAGGTGGGCCAGTCAGACGACCCTGCTGCCTGCAGCTCAGCGATGACAAATTCATGTCCCCATCTCTGGAGTAATCTAAAATTGAACCAAATATAAAGCTGGGGAGCAACATGGCAGCAGATAATTCCGCACTCTCCTCAAGGAACTGACCTAGTTAGTGTGGAATTTCTACACCGTGTGAATCCCGTTTCACATAATCACACCTCCCTAGGAAGAGCATCAGCTCAGAAATACACACCCCAATGCCAGCCCTGGGGTGAGGTCAAGCAGACAGGCTATGGCTCCAATCGGATTATGTCCCGTCCCCAAATATTTAGTTCCAGTAAAGTAGCAAAGGATTTATCTGCAACTAAATACTAAATATCAGCGTTCAGTTTCAGATACATGCCATGCATTTAGCACTGATGTTTAGTTCCAGAGAAACAGCAAAGGGTCACATACTCCAGTGGTTATGGCCACAGGTGGGGTCTCCTTGTTCCATCACCGCGGGTTCGGCACACATAGCTGGCCTGAGTGTGGGGAAACGGGTGCTGGGCGATGTCAGAGCTTCCCAGCTGGGTGGCCCTGGGCAGACAAACACTCACACAGGGTCACATCTCCAGCCCCCGGACTCCACCTGGGTCTTCTGTCCCACCCGACCCTTCCTGGCACGCCGTCCCTTGGGCTGGAGCAGCTTAGCCTCTCACTCAGCCTCCCATAGAAAGTGATGCGAGGCTCACCGCTTTCACTTCGGCTTGTGTTTATTAACAATCAACCACTCTGACACCTGGCAGCTCAGATCTCGGCGGAAGCTGCTTCATTTTGCTTTCTTGTTCCCCACGTCTAAGGAATGTCACACTAGATGAAATAAACTTGCTCTGAACGCCCAGGGGAGGAGCCTGGTGCTCTGGCTACGTCTTACCTGAGGAAGCCCCGTCCCTGGGCTGGGGGCTGTTGTTGGTCTTGAGGTGTCAGGCACTTCGTGGAGAGAACAAACCCAGGAAGTCCCAGCACAGAGGTGCAGTCGGGGCGCAGGTGCTGTGCGCCTCAAAACTAATTTCTCAGATCCCCGGTGTTGGCAGGTGATGCTGGTTTCCTTCAGCTCCTGTGCAGACGTGAGATAGAATTTAATAAGAACATCATCTTTGTAACCTGGGTGCCTTTCTGCTGCCTTTCAGGATCACCAGGGGAACCTCCGGGACACCCACCTTGGAACTGGGGCTCGGTGTAGGTGCACAGGGCAAAAGGTTCTAGTAGGGCTGACATTTCTTTTCTGATAACTCAGTAGCACAACCCCCTCTGGCTAAAGACAGAAAATCAGCAAAAAGCCTCATCAACAAATTAATAAGAGCTTCTTTTTACAATTCTACCATAAGAGATTATTTTTCTTAATTCAATTAAATCCCTCGCCTTGTTTATAATGTTTTAATGCATATTCACTTTAGAAAAACGTAAAATACAGATAATGCAACAACGATAATAAATTACTTAACATCCCACTGCCCAGACGAATTCACCGTTAATGCTTAAATGTGTGTATGTCCATGATTTTTGTTGAACAGATGTCGTAAATGTCTCTCTATTGCCTGCGCATATTTATGTAAGAAAAATCGCCTGGACTTCAATGCTTCATTAACTGTAAACAAGAGACATGAACTTGTGAAATTCAAGCAAGCTGGCAAGCTAAGATCGCAGAGGTGGAGAAGTCAGAGAAAACTTAATTCACACCAGTGATTCTCATTGTCGATAGAAAGTGAATAAGGACCCCATGCCTGCAAGCGCCAATTGTCCCTGCCTGCCGGGGCCACCAGCCCACGCAGCATGATCCCCATGCCTTCTGCCTGGTCCACGGTTCTGGCCTGAGTCACCTATATATACGCTTGCCAGCAGGTGTTTTGTGTTAACTCAAGAACGTGAAGCCAAGCTGCGTTTCTCTAAACGAAGTTAGACACGTTTTTAAAGACACGGTCTTCAGAGATGATTCTGGTTCCTGGTTCCTATAAAAATCAACCTGCCACCTCTCCCAGCCTAAGCATGGGGTCCACTCCCCCAGCAGAGAAAGAGGAAACAAGTAACACCTACTATTTATTGAAACTTTTTCTGTGCTAGAGGCTTTACTATCTCTTGTGTCATGTAATCATCCATTCTGGGAGGGAGGCATTATTAACACACTGTTAATAATGGTAATTAATAAATCCTTTTAAATAATGCTAAGAGCATACTTCTGATGAGTATCCCAAGATATGCTCATCAGATATGCTCAATGTCATAACTCCATAATGCATATGCTTTTGTGTTTGTTACTTAACACTAAATAAAATGTGCTCAAGATAAAAAAAAAAGTTATTTAACTTAAAAAAATACAAAATAAATCTCCTCCTATTTCGAGGAATATTATGATCGGAAGAGATCATTCCTATCAAGAGAGTTATATACAGTCACATTCTTAGGAATTTAACTTTATGAAATAATAGGATGGATTGTCGATACAGGCACCTTCATCAAAGGATTATTTATAATTATAGCAACAACAAAAGATACTATAAAGTTTTAACAATAAATTAGTACACTCAGATGGCAGAATGCAGGCAAATGTCAACAAGACTATGTTGGAATATAGAAAATGTTTATAACATTATGTGAAAAATGTAAGACTGAATTTACAGGCAAAGCTTAAAAAATAAAATAATATGTTTAACAACAGCCTGGGCGAGAAATCACCAACAACATTTGAACAGATGTCCTCTCAGGATAGGGAGCACACAGGTGCCTTTTTCCTCCAAACACTACTATGCACACGTTCTTTTTTGCTTTGCTGGGCATATGCTGCATTTAAGAATAGAAAAAAAATTAAAATTTCAATTTGCAGCCACGAACTGGTGATCTGCACCAGTCCTCCTCAAATTGTACTGTGTGTATGCTCACCTGGGAGCTTGTTTGAAATGCAGAAGAGATGGAGTTTGGGGTGAAGCCTGGGATTCTGAATTTCAAACAGGCTCCCAGGTGATGCCAAGGTTGCTGGTCGGGGGACCACATTTGGAGTTGGGGTTCATGCACAACAAACAAGCAGGAATCATCGCAGTTCCTCTGAAGTCCGAGAGTTCCAGACGAGGAAGCGTCCCTGGTAAATTCCTTCCTTTAAGAATCCGAGCGGGGAAGTTTTGCCGAATGGCTTCCTGAACCTCCCCCGCTGCAACGCCCACTTTGCTCCTTTTCCTGCCACGCTCTGTTCCTCACCGATTTTAACATCCACGGTCCGGCCCCTGAGGTTTTCTTCTCCCGGGTAGCCTCCCTTTGCCCCTGTTTTGAAATTAAATTCCATTTGTTCTGCTCATGTTGGCACAAAAATTGTCTCAAGTTGGTTTAATAAAACCATCACTAAAACAGTTGTCTTGAGTAGTGTGATTATAGTGCTAGTAATTAGACTCCTCCCTACGTGAATAGCAGAGTTAGATTACATTTCGACAGGCACCGCACACCCCATTCTGTTTTAATCTCCCCTTAAATGGAACCCTGTTTGTTTGCATGGAAGGGCGTTCTAGATGGTAAGACCACCATATACACTCCCGTAAGATTATGCCAGCTATGAAACTGGGGAGATTTGGCACATACCCCGTCACCCATTACATCACCCATGGTGGGCGGGGTGGGGGAGGCCAGAGGTGCTTCCCCCAGCATGTTATCCATGTGGTGAGGCAGTCCTAGCTTTCCACCATCAGAACCAATGTGAGAACTCATTGGAATCTGACGTGGGTGTCTCCTTCTCCTAGGACATTGTCAGAGAGCATCTTCCCACCACAGAGATGCCCGTTTGACGCTTGCTTCCGTGTGCCATGCCGTCTCCTCCGCGGAGTCTGCACCCGCAGCTTTTTCAAAGCACAGACCCCGCAGACAACCCTGGGGGTTCTCCAGCTTGGTTACCTCTCGTAGGAGCCGGCACGAGCCGTGAGGCCGTGGCAAAACGCCCCAAGATTCACATCACACAAAGTTCCACTCCGTAGCCAAATCCTGCCCAATTCCCCACCAAAGATAATGTGACTTCGACCCGTCTCTTACTTTCCAAAGGACGAAGCCTTCCTAACAGCTAACAGACATCGGGTGTCCAACACTGCATGACATGTTTAGATGTGGCAATAATTTGTGCGATAATCCCTGTCCCGTAGATGGAAAACCGAGGCTCGAAGAAGGTACGTAATTTGCTCAAGTTCAACCAGCTAAGAAAGCAGAGCAGAGATTGCAACTCGGGCTTCCCTAACTCAGGGCCCGAATTCTTATCCACTGTGCTCAGCACAGGAAGCCGCGGGAGCCTGGCCCGCTCTCATCTGACAGAGCGAGAAGCCACGGTTCGCCTCCCTCCGAGTGAGTTAGACCCTTCAGGCTCTCCGAGAGGTAGTCACCAAATGCGCCTGTAAAATTGGGACAGCCCATGGAAAGACCACGCCACAACACAAGGGCTGTGGGCCTGGCACAGGCCACGGAGCTGAAGAATCAGCAGGAGTTGTGCTTTCTGACGCGTCTCGTGCAGGGGGGTGGGAAAAGTATTGTGCTCACAGCAGCTCTGAGCTCCCCAGGGGCCTTCCCGGGCCTTTAATTTGGAACCTTCATTTCCTGGTCTGTGAAATGAGAATAATTATATCGATGCCTCCAACATCTTAGGGGTGTGCATGCGTGTGCACAAAGTGACATGAGGCATGTAAAAACATTTTGAAAAATGGAAAATGGTATTGCATGTAAATTATTATTCTTATGACTTAACCCATCCAGATGATGTGTTGCTTCAGCTACTGAGTTCATGTCTGGTGTGGTTTAGATGTCATATGTCGTATCAAGGAAAAATAATATGTTACATATGAGTATTATTCATGTTTACATGTTTATAGTATTAAAATATCATAGAAATACAAGTAGGATGCTTCCAAAGACATTGCAAGCCTTCTTTTGCATTTTATTTTTTACCCTGGTTTCAATTTGCAGCCTTTGAGTCCCCTCTTCATAATAGAGCTGCTCTGTTCCCTGCTGATTGATTCTAGGAATTTGCTGAACGCAGCCAAACTATGACATATTTGCATCTTTAAGGCTTGCAGTGTTCTTTCAGTTCTTAAAATGAGTTTATTTAGAGGAAATGTATGACTCCTTGAACTAACGGCAAATTAAGTTAATAAAATTCATACCTGCTGTGGGCAATGATGATTATATATCAAAGGGAAAATAAATCAAAGGCTAAATTCCACACTCTCTAATTGATCACATTTCCCATTCATTTTGGTAGAAATGCTTTCTGTTAGGAATGATAATGCTGAGGCGCAGAACAAATGACTCTCCCTTTCTCGCTGGTCTCCCTCTCTCAGAAGTCCCCTGTTGGCATCCTCCACCTCCTCCTACTCGGCCACTCGGCCCCACGGCCATCTGAGTTTTCTACTGCACTCTTTGCTACCGAACATGCACTCACAATATTGGAATTTTCATTTTCCTTAGGAAATATGTCTAATTGGTTTGTAACTGTGTTTGCTGACAACTTGTTAACACCCATCACATTTTTTTAATGAACAAAAGATGGTGCAGAATGACACTTAAGACTGGAATTCAGGCATATTTTCCACGAGGCCCTTCTACACCAGCCTCTGGTGCTATCTCACCAGATATAACCTCCTAGTGAACCCCTCACTCACACCACGAATTATTGTCCTTAAAGTAAGGCCAATTCGAGAGCATTGAAAAATGACGTGAACTCTGACAGTACTTTTGAAGCTAGGTGCCTTTGAGTGAGTGTGCATTTTGCAGACACCATAACAAGTTCAACTTAGGCTCAGGCCGACCAATTAGAATCATGGGATGAGTCAGCAAATATTTATCCTGATAGGTGTGTATATAAAATAGGTGCCTCTCTCGAGCCCAAATTAGTCTCTTGTATAGTTTCTGACAAAAATTTGCCCTGAGACAGACTGACTCTACAAACAGTCCTCTCTCTCATCCAGAGCCCTAAAAGTTTCTTAGAATATAATGTGAGTGTTAGTTGCTTTCTTGCTGCTGTTTACACCATATATCATATTAGGATTTACTTGGTTGATGCTTTTGCAAGAACATGACATTGATGAATGGCAACATGTGAAAAGTAATTAGGCACAAAAGGCAGCCCACTTAGAGGAAAAAAAATCTCAAAACTTCAGTATGGTCAGAGATGCTGAACAAACTACCAAATAGAGAAAGAAGTTTAGCCAATCCATGTCAGAGGGTGAGAATAGTTAGCAGAAATATTTCTGGCAAATATACATTGAACAGAAGATCAGAGGAGATCATGACGAGCTTAGAAAACGTATCATCAAAAGTGGGTAGTCTCCAAATTTCAAATCAAATCCGTACAATTCAATTCAAGGCAACAAGCATTCGCTTAGCAAATATTCATATCACCCCTGGCTTCAGAGAATTTATATCTAGAAAGGAAAATTAGGAAAAAACTTATAATAAGATAATCAAGGAAAGCAATTGAGAACCGAGGTGCTCAGTGAATAAAGGACGGGACAAACGCACGAGACATGGTACCACCGGGGTTCAACACGGGGTGCCGTGGAGAGGAGAGGCAGGAAGGACCCCTTGAGAAGACAGAGCTCAGTATTTCTGTGCAAGATGACGAGTGCGAGAAGTCTGAAGGCGTGGGGACAAACAGGGAGAAGCGCATTCCGAAACTTTGGCTGGAGTGCAGAATGCATCACAGGAATCAGTGAAAGATCGGAAAGGAAATTTGTCCTTCGTTAGGTGGTGTGGAATCACTGTTTTTGAGCAGGGCAGTGACATTCAGATCTGTGTTTGGGAAAAATAATGAAAAGAATCTGGAAGGAACACGTAAGTGGGTTGGAAAGCTGGCGACCCGGAAGCAGAAAGAGCATCAGGAAGCTTCAGCCCCCGTGGAAACGACGGGTCCTCGCGATACCCAGGCGGAAATGGTGCGGCAGTCACCAGGAAGGAGCTACCTGGAAGACAGGGCTAGGTTTGGCTTGGATGTCACGGAAGATGACACTTGTGATCATGACAGTAATAATAATGGTGACATATATCTGTACAAAAGTTAGTTAGAGATCATCTTCCGAATAGCCCTGATGGCTGGGACGAGTCTATTCTGAGTGGAGGTTCTGATCATCAGAGCTCATCCTAAGGAAGATGCGTCTGGCTGCAGCCGGTAAACGGATTAGGAAGAGACTGAATCAGAACCGGGAGGTGCCTGAAGAAGTAATTCAGGTGGTGGACACGATTCAGCAAAACTCAACTAAAATATGTGGGTGGTGGGTAAAGGCACAGGACATAGTTGTGTATGTTTCTCTGTGCAATTTTTATTTTTGCACCGAGGCAGAGCTAATATAACAGAGCCTCACGTCCACGTAGCTCATGCCACCTGCGTCCCTTCGTCCAGGTAAGAGGTAACAGCTCAAATGGATGGGTTGACGGAGGTCACTGAAAAGGTGAATGTGATGCCTGTTTATAGAACATAGTGATTCACAGAATGTCGGAATTAGAGTGGGGAGTAATCACAGATGACGCCAGGACTCACAGCTTGGATGACTGGATGGATGTTAGTCCCCGTATGTGAAATCAACAGGTTGGGAGTGATGGTCAGTTTTGGGCAGGCTGAGTCTGAGGTGATGCCAGAGAGACACCTGGACAGAGAAATTCCACAGAAAGCTGGCAGTTTCAGAGCTCAAGGGGAGGAGCAGACCTGGGTGTAAAGATTTAGAAGACGTACCATTAAAATTGCCATTGAAGCCGGAGGAGTGATTAATTCCCTGAAATAATAAAGCAATTCCTGTGATGGCTGGCGAAGAATCAATACTCATCAGCTTACCCTGGCTCCACCAGTTAGGTCAGGAACAGCCAGAGTTCCCAGACTGGAAAGAACCTCCCCCAGTTTCTTTGTATTCAGACGCAAAGGGCGCATAGCCTGTGATTTAGCTGATTTAATCAACTCAGTCCGCTAAACCAGATAATTAAGCCTCCCGTACCGCACTTCCAGTCTCAGCCACTTTGTCCCTAAATTACTCAGTTTGTATAGCTACGTTGATTAAATATCCAACTCCTGCATGCTGTGTGGGATACAACCATTTACAAGCCTTTAAAGAATTGTCCAAAGAGCAATAACCTGATTTAAGATTCCAATAGCATGTAAAATTAGCCGACATTATCAGAGATTTATTTTATTAAGACTATTTTGCACGTCTCTGTGAACTATTATAAAATAAAATCTTAAGGCTTCCCCCAACCACCGGCTGACTGAATGGACCCCCTCCTGGCCAAGGGGATACCCTAAAACTAAATTGCCTGCCAGGAGGAGGGAGGTCAGACATGCCTCACCATGCCCCCCTCCCTCCAGGGAGACATCCTTTGTAACTCATTAACAGGCCTAGGACTATGCAAGACAAACCTGCAGGTCCTCAATTTACACAACAAATGTGTCCCATAGCTTGTCTCTGAATAACAGACTTATCTTAAAACAGTCCAAGCCTTTAGACAAAGCTTCATGTTTTTAACCAATTACAAGTCAAAGAGTCTTTAAACGCACTTATAACCTATAAACCCCGGCTTCGAGATGGCCCACCTTTTCGGGCCAAACCAATGTATGCCTCCCATGTATTGATTTATGACTTTACCTGTAACCCCTGTCTCCCTGAAATGTACAAAACCAAACTGTAACCCAGCTACAGTGAGTCCACTGGATCAAGGCTTCTTGAGCATGGCTCCGGGTCACGGTCCTCAAATTTAGCTCAGAATAAGCCTCTATAAATTATTTTACAGAGTTTGGCTTCTTTTCCATTGACATCTCTAATTCTATTCTGGGCATTACTGTTCAATCTTTTAAAAGTTGAATGTCTTAAAAAAATTAGAGAGGTTGAAACCACCAAGAACTTTTCTTAATCATTTGCTAATATCAGAAGAAAGTTCTATCAGGTTAAAATGGAAAGAATTAATTCTTACTCTGAAAGAAAAAAATCTTTACCATATAAATGATTAAACACTAAAAATGATTAAAATCATAAAGCTCTAATTGATATACTGCAGTGCAAAATTTCAGTATTTTCAAATGAGTGTGCATGTTGCTTGCTAGGAAGGCTGTTGTTTCTGTTTCCAAGATTTATGTATGTTTCACATGTCAGGGGTGACATTTCTTGGTAGAAGGAGAAATGTAGACAGGAAACCTGAGTTATTGGGCAAGCCGTTGCCTTGATTGGTGCTAATTTTCTCATACACAGAGGAGCTTACGCTAAACCCATGCTGGGGGCTGGGGTATGGGCTCTGGATTGGTTGGTTTGCGTATGAAAGGTGCATTTACAGGCAGAGTTATTTGCTGTTAATATCTCTGGGGACCAGTTCAGCTGATGTCACCACAGAGAGAGAAAAACCCAGCTGGACACACATGTCAGCCCAGGTCAGCGGGGAGGATGCTGACGGCCAGAGACCACTGGGAAGGTGCACGTGGTGGATAGTTGCTTTGAGGCTATGCCTGGGACCCTGTCCAAGGCCCCAGGCCTCACTCTCCCCCTCCAGCTCCAAAATGTGTTCCCAGGGGGGACAGAACAGGAGAGACTCTGAGACCAATGAATTTAAAGCCCAAATGACCAAAAAGCAGAAGTGACAGACAGATTTTAACTGAAATTGACTGGATCTTATTTTCTCATTTCAGTGGGTAAGGGGATTTGAGAGAGATACTCAGTCCTAGAAAAATAGTAGTTGTTTTTTTTTTTCACCTTTCAATTACATAATCTGTGAAAATATCTCCTCCTTAGTAAATTTCTTTAGATGTCAAATTTCTGAGTCAAATAATAAAAATTTTATTAAGGCTTTTTATATGCACTTTTAATTATTTTTCAGAAAAGCTCTACTAATTATTCTCTCAAGCCACAAGCTCACTAGTACCATTATAATAATTTAAATATTTTCCAATTTGATTTTTAAAAGCACAGTTAATTGGGACCCTATTTTACCATAATTTGGAGTCGTCCGTGTTTTTCTGTGAACTACGCAGTCACGAACTTTGCTCATTTTACTTGAGAGGGATTGCTCTTTTCTTCTGTTTGATTTGGTTGATCTTAACCACATTCCTCCCCTCTCCCACCTGGAATTTTTTTTTTCTCTGAATCTTCTGCAAAATAGCTATTTTGTTCCATCCAGATTTGCAAGCCACATCTTCAACCAGCTCAAGAAGCAAGGAACCTCCAGTTCCCTGGGCAACTCCTGCGGGGAGACAGAGGGGGGATTATGAAGCCACCCCCACCACAAATTTCTCAGCAGGGAGAGTTTCAAAGTTCCCACTTTCACAGGATTGCTCTTGTTTTAGAACGGAGGCTGGATCATGCAAGAAGAGTGACGCTGGTCGGCTATCCAATGCTCCCAGTATTCCTCCCCGTGGCCAAAACCCTGCTTTTACTTGGAGCCATCAGTGCCCTTCACGTCCCGGCTTCCGCTGCTACGAGACACAGCCATGTGGCCAGTTCTGGGATGTGAGTGGATCTTCAGGCAGAGCCGTCTAGCGAGAGATGCCAGCACGGAACCGCCACAGTCGTCACACACTGCTACGTCAGACTTCTTTCACGTGTGAATGAACTCTTGTGTACTGAGAGCACTGCCATTTTGAGCGTCTGTATGGGTAGCTGGAGCCCATCAGGTGCAGCCCCAGAGAGGTCGTGCACTCGGCTCCCAGACGAGCAAGACCACTCGGGCAGAGGCAGTGTCTCTGGGGGAGAGTGGTGTGCTCGTTACGATGGTCTTTGAAAAGGCGATGCAAGAAGGAAATCTGATGGAATTCTTGAGGGCACAAAGCTTTGGTTTGGGCATCCTCAGAGCTCTGGCGGAGAGTACGCAGGATTTTTAATTGAGTGCCTATCAGTTTAAATATTTGGGGACATTTCCATATTAAATATATGAATAATGACCTTAACAAAAAAAAAATTCCGATTTTATTACCGGTGCTGGGTGCAGAAAACAAAGAAGATGCACTTCGGTGACTGGGGGCATCCCATGGGTCCCCTGTCACTGGCCCCATTCATCTGGGCCATGCTCCAGCTGCAATATGTCACCCGCGCTAGTGTCCTACTCTGCTTTTGTGTGTTGAGTCTTTCTCATCCTGTAGTGGGTCCCTGTGCGAGTGGAAAGGTGGTTCTTCTTGGAATGTGTTAACTCTGCCATGACACGGTCGGCATTTCTCCAAGGGTGAGCGAAGGATCCGGGTCGTGGGCTTTGGACGGGGACGGCAATTTGGACAGCAATCGGGCTTTCACTTCCTTGCCCCTCGGGGATCCCAACTTCAACAAGCGCCTTGTCGTCTCTGCAAACACAGCTGCGATTCTGGAACGGGCTGGAGACCCCAGGGAGTGGTCGCCCATCTGGGACTTGGTTTGGAGGAACTCGCAAAGAACAGCAGATTGTGGACTGCGCGTTTTTTAGCAAAAGCCATGAAATGCTTATTGAAATTTTCCTGGGCAGGAAGGAAATATTTGTTCACCTTCATTCCACTGCCTGTTTATATCTCCCTAAATGCTGCTGTTTGTTCCCATGTTAAATCTTGTGTAAGACTTATTTTTTTCTCAGTAAAAAAAAAAAAAAAAAAAAAATCCCGGCAGGAAAAATAATTCATATTCATGGAGTAAACTCGGATGAAAATAATCCCCAGGGCTTCAACGCATCGCATCCTGAATTAAAATGCTTTGGACGTCCAGGGTTTGGGCTTGTCTATCTCCTGGGATGCTATTAATGGTTTATGCATATTAGGTTATTTTCCAAATTCTGCTCTTTTGCTCTGGAAAATAAATTAAGAAATCCAGTTGAGATACGTCTGGAAGGCTTTAACAACTGGGAAAGATTCTCATCTGACTGGGATGGTTTAAGCGTGATGCTGCTTGGATTTGGGGCCAAGGGCTGTAAAATATCTCCAGGCATCTCCAATACTTGAATTTTATAATACTATGAATATCTAACCAACAATCCCCTCGGGGACAGATTTCAAAATTGGACATTATGTGAAAAAAAAATTCAACTAATTTTTTTTTTTTTGATGTCATAGAAAAGCCCTGAGCTGGGATTTTAAAACTGTAACTTCTTGTCCCAGCTCTGCCTCTAATTAGCTGAATGACTCAGGAAGCCACCGCACCCTTATGGGCCTCAGGTTCATTACCTGTAAATGAGGATGGGCTTGGTAATATCCAGCGTCCTTTGAATTATCTCCCCAAATAAAGGTTTTAATTCTTTTCTTTTCCTTTTGTCCACTCTATTTCCCATTTCTATGTCATTTCTTAGTCCTCATTCCAATTAATGCCTTGGTCCTGCCTTCTCCTCTCCATAGCTGTGTGAGCTTAGGCAAGTTGTTTAAGCTTTCTGTGCTGAGTCATAATGCCGCCTGCCTCCTAGAGCTGTTGTGAGCTCTAGCTGTTGTTAAATGATCATTATATTTAAATCGCTTGGCTCCATAATTGGTGGGTTTTTTTTTTGTTTTTTGTTTTTTGAGATGGAGTCTCGCTCTGTCACCTGGGCTAGAGTGCCATGGCGTCAACCTCGCTCACAGCAACCTCAAACTCCTGGGCTCAAGCAATCCTCCTGCCTCAGCCTCCCAAGTAGCTGGGACTACAGGTGCATGCCACCACGCCTGGCTAATTTGTCTATTTTTTTTTTTTTGTAGAGACAGAGTCTCAATATGTTGCCCAGGCTGGTCTCAAACTCTTGGCCTCAAACGATCCTCCGGCCTCAGCCTCCCAGAGTGCCGAGATTACGAGTGTGAGCCACATTTGGAATTTTGCTCATTTTGGTGAGTTGTTACCTTTTTTCCTTGAACAGTTATACTGGAGTTCACATAACCCTTTCTAAAGACTCGGCGTCACCCTGATCATCAGCTCAGCCGAGCACCTGCAGACTAATTTCACGTAGGCAGAATATTTGTTATGGCTTGAAGAACACTTTCGTGTAGATCAGTGGTTGATAACTTCCCCCAGACCCTCATGGTGAGAGGGTGGGGACAGGTGGTGGGATGCGGCAGGTAGCACAGGTCCCTGGGGGATCGCTTGAGCCCCAGAGTGTGAGGTTGCAGTGAGCTGTGATGACACCACTTGCAGTCCAGCCTGCCTGACAGAGTGAGACACTATCTCAAAAAAAAAAAAAAAAAAATTCCAAATATTCTGCTGTTTACATGGGTAGGCTCCAGTAATCTGGAAAATTCCAAACTATGGAAGACTTTGTTCCTTGACAACTCCAGAAAAACAAGGCACTTAAACACTTACATAGATTTCGAATTGTGTTTGTAGGAACTAGAAGAAATCCGCAGGGAAGAATCTGCCCAGCAGAGCTGTGAGCAGGTGTGGGGGGGGGGTCCTCAGAGCTGTCGACAGCTCTGACAAACAGCCCCCACCTGGCACAGCCCGCATCTCTGTCTGCCACTGTCACCAACAGGGCTGCGGCTCACGTCACACTTTCCACCTCCCCAGCCATTTCCATGTGCTTCGCCTCCTGTTCTCACCCACAGCACGCGGACGTTTTCATAAAAGGTGCTTCCCTAAGCTGATATCACTACCTCCAAATTCAGACCCATTCATCCATTCAACAAGTGTTTGCTGCAGGACAGTTTGGCGCCAGACCCCGTGCTCCATGCCGGGGATACAGGAAGAGACACACAGTCCCGTGGAAAGGACAGCCTCGTAGGGGAGGAGAAATGCAAAAGTGGTAATTGTTAAATTACCGTTGTAATTACCGTTACAATTGTTAAATCCTCTCTCAAGCTTCCTGCGTGAGTTTTTATACCAGAATGTAGGAATTTTCTCACCCTCCCTTAATGCTGAATTCAAAAGGGTGCTGGGAGGAAGCGGCAGTGCAGAGAAGCCTCCTTCCCGGGAGCATCCTGGAGGGCTCAGAAGAGCTCACACTGACCCAGAGACACCGCGAGAGACCTGCGCCGTCCTCAGCAGAGACGAGGGGGCGGGAAGAACGATTGGTGACGTGTCGTGCTGTTACAGGCGCACCTGTTTCTCCCAATCCCACCCGAGGTCACTTGGACAATGTCGTGTCCATTGTTCAACTTCCATGAAAGTCAGGGCGGGTGACAGGACATCAAGTCACGACCACTGGCCGGGCAGGCTCTAGTGTTCCTCCTGTCCCTTAACTAGAGAAGGGCTCAGCTCCCATCATCTGCTTAATCGCCAAAGCTTGGAGGGCAGAGAGGGGGCGTTCTTAGCAGGACACGCGGTGGGCGAGAGGAGGACAGTGTCCGTGGGGCGCTCGGTCGTGGCAGTTACGGGGACTCCCAGCTTTAACGTCGCCCTCGGCTGGCTGGCCAGGAGAACACGGCTTCCTGGGAAGAGGGTTACACAGGCAAATTCCTAACGCCTTGGAGAAAGAACCCCAGCTCTTCTGCAGCTAAAGGGTAACCTGAGTGGTAAAACTAGTCGTATAAAAGGGAAAAAAGGGAGGGTAGAGCAGAAATCTCTAGAGCTCTGTTCAGAAACTTTATCCCGCACAAAAAGGCTGAAGCCACCAAAGAGAATGAGGCGAAAACGGATGGTGCTACTTCCCCCGCCACCAGCTGGAATGGGAAACCTCCTCGCCCATCATTTGTTTTATGGGACATCCGCTTATCCATTCAGTGATCACCGTGAGGGGTTGCAGATGGCCCGGGAATAAAATGTTAAATTCCTCGCGTGCTCTTTGCTCGTGGAGAGTGCTCTGGGGTTGGGAGTGTCTCCCTCAGGCCTTCCCTCCTTGTAGATCTGTGGGGTCGAGGGAGTTCTCCTCCCCGGCACCTGCAGTCCCACCTCTCCCTGCAGACATCCACCGTGGGGTCCTCTCCCCCGGCTCCCCAGATGACTACATCTTCCATGACCCTCTTCCTACACGCGGTTACATCGTGAAGCGCTGGGGATTGAGATTACAACTTGTGAATTTTGGGGGAGACACAATTCAATCCAAAACCATGGTGGGGGGGAAATGTTTTAAAATAATTGTTTTGCATTGAATCCTGTCTGAGCTTATTTCGATGGAACTTCTGCTCTGGGCCCCAGCCTCTCTGTGCTCCTGTTTATAGGGCAGGTCAGAAACTGAAATTGGCCACCTGCAGGGTCTTAATGTATATTTGAAATATTCATAGTTTATAATTAGCGTCACTATACGGTAACGATTACAAGGCACTCAGAGTATGGGACTGATACATATTTTCCAAGGATTCTGGGAAATGATAAACATTTTATCCACTTAAAATTACGTTTCTATTTGTAAATGCTACATAATAATGATCCAAAAATCTTTCCTCCAAAGCAGATAACTTGATGGTTTAGGCTCTTTTTTTTAAACAAAGACAAACAGGGATATTTTTGAATTTTTAAATAACAAATGAATACAAGAGCCAAACAAGGCACTTCCAGTGTCCTTATGAACAGAGTGACATTCTATTTTCAGCGATAATTAGGTAAAAAATAGATATAGGTCATCTTCTGTCTCTGAACTGTTACTGCAATAGAAGAGAATTATCCACATTAAAGCTGTTTAAGCTTAAACTGTCATTTTTTTCACATTCATTTTCTATTTTGTGGTTGTCGAAAATTAGATTTGTGTCTAAATTGGTAACAAAAGCATGCTATGAAGCAAAACCCACAAGCGTGGCATGGCTGAGCTCTGTCTACAGCGGGAGGAGACCCTGGCCCCACGGACCAGCCAGTGCAGCTGCCTGGGTGAGGTGTCTGGGTTTAGCATCTGCCACTGCACTGGGGACAAGCAATTATTGGTGAAATGACCACAGAAAATGGCCAAAGACTGGGACCAATGGAAAGCAACATGTCATGTTCCTTAGAACAGTCGTAGAAGCAATTCTTTTGTTCAGTTTGAAGTATTGCAAGACTTGAAAGATAGATACCCCATGATTCCATCATACTGAAAACTGAAAGCGCCTACTAACTTTACATTTTATTAAAAAAACAAAGAACATATAACCTACATGCTTCTACCTCGGAAATACAATGGAGTTTCAGAGTAACATATGTACAACATGTAATCTCCTCAAATATTTATCCTGTTTCCTTATATTAAATAATTCTAAGTCATAGGCGGTACCAGTCATCTATTGCTGCATGAAAACAAAACCAAATGAAACAAAAGTAAAACCTATGCTTAGCAATGAAAAAAATCAATATTATTGGACTTATGGGTTCTGTTGGACAGGAATTAAAAAATGGTACAACAGGATGGAGTCTTTCTGCTCCTTGAGGTCCACAGCTCAGCTGGAAAGACTCGAATGCTGAGTGTTACTTAAGCATCTAGGGCCATAGTCATCTGGGGATGGGGCATCTGCACTCCTGTATCCACCACCAGAGCTGGGATGATCCCAAGCTCAGCTTGGACTATAGACAAGATTACTGATGCCCAGCCTCCCCGTGTGGCTTGGACTTCCTCACAGCATGGCGGCCCTCGAGTAGTTGGATTGTAGCTCAGGGCTCAAAGAGCAAATGTTCCCGGTGAGGGACAAGCTACACCATCTCTTCTGACCTAGCCCTGGAAACCACACAATGTCACTTCTGCCACATTCTGTGGGTTATAAATGGGTCACCAAGGCCAGCTAGGCCCACTGGACAGAGGGGCAATTAGACCCCATCTGTTAGTAAGAGGAATGACAAAGAATTTGTGGCCATCTTTGAAATGTATGACTAGTATTTCTGAATAATTTCCTTTTTCTCACTCATGGCCAACTTCTGTTATCACTAGATAAAACAGGCAAATTTTGCGACCACTGTGCTTTTCTGGGATGATGCCCTCACCATCCGTGTTTACTCTGCATGACTATTGATATTGCACCTGAATGGAGGTTTTGAAAATATGGCATCTGGGGTGGTGGTGTTGCAGGGGGCGCGCAGAGAATGAATTCATAACATCGCGTTTCCTGAAAGGACATTTTTCACTCTCCAAATTAATAAACAAAAACATTCTCCTGAAGATTCCTTTTCAATCTCAAAACACATACCAAACAGGAAAATTGTATGAGTAAGCCAATTTTTGCCCAAGAATTGCATGCTTCAAATAAAGCAAAATGAGTTTCTATCTGAAGAGATTGCAAAATAACAATTGAATGTGCTTAATCTTCTTTCTTTAACGCTTTCTCACCATATTTCAAATTTTTCTAGGCATTTGACATTTATATCCTTCTTTTCTTTGCAAAATAACTTTCAAACTTTCTACAATGAATTTCAATAAAAATTTCCTAGCAAAGCAAAAACAGACACAAAAACACATTCTTTCCAGGCTGAAAAGCAGTCAAGTTGGTTATGGCCTATAATAAACTGCCTTTTGAAATGGTCAGTTCTTTAAAAACTCACTTGTAAGGGAACAGTTAATTTTCTGAAATAAAAATTTTGATTTTTATTTTGAAATATGGGCGTTTATTTTGAAACAAAGGTTTTGTTTTCCAAGAGGATTCGATAGTTTCAAGTATAAAAATTATGCACATTTTATAAACTTAGTTTGGGTTCTTATTAAGGTCAGTTACATTAAATAACATTCGACAAGGCAGAAAGAGAAATTTGGGTGAAGAAGACAACAAAAACAATGATCAGACTGTTCTGACTTGCAAATTTGATATTCTCAAGGCTGCAGTTAAAACCAGCATAGATGTAATTATTTTACATTTTTCTCTTCAATTTATAAAAAAGCAACTTTTTACTCTAGCTGTACGATGGAGATTATAATACGGTATGGTAAAGATGCCAAGGGATGAAAAAGGTATTTTTAGGAAGTGAGTAGAGTGGCTGTCATCTTTTCAGTGGCTCTGAGATATCTCTACAAGCTTAATTCTGAAGGGAACTAAGTTCAATGGAGGAAGTAAGCAGAGATTGTTCGACTTTCTGTTCTCAGCCAGTATATTACTTCCCCAGTGCTCACAAAAGGCCACCAAAGACAGGTGGCCCCGAGAAGCACCCCAGAGGAAGCAGAAATAGCTCTCAGTGTTTCCAACCCACTACACTCCCTTCTCCGTCACCACCCACCCCTGTCCCAGCGGGGGGCACACACTTTTTCTGTATTTACCCCACTTCCCTCTTCCATCATATGCCTACATGAAACCAATCTCAGAAATTTCGATTGAATTTTTTTAAAAAAATGAAAATTATTTTATTTTATAGAAACAAATGTCATAAGTAATTTAATTAACATATTTATAAACAACGTATTTAATGTATCATTCTTCCCCTAATAACAATAAGTGCTAGCATTTATTGGGTGCTCACCATGGCCCGACACTATATGTTGTAACATATATCATTTCATTCATAAAAAATTTAGACTATAGCTACACATACGTACGTATATAAAAATCACTAAATGCCGTTTGCTAGCCTTGTTGGGGAAAAAAAAAAAAGGAGAAAATATAAAAAAGGCTCACTAAAGTTATACCTGAAGATGACCACTATTAACCTGGTGGTATGTATCTTTCTTGCCTGTTTGAAATGATAACCAAAATAATGAAATCATGCTTCACATGGCTTTAAACTGGTGGGGTTTTTCTTCTTTTTCTTTTTCTTTCTTGGCATAATCCAGTGCCAAGCAAGCTTCCTATTGTTTTGTAACCTGCCTTTCTCACTTTGCACGTTGTAAATAGTTTCTTGCTATATAAAAATTCCTTCCATAACATTACTTTTTAAATGTCTACACAGCGCGCTGTTATATTGAAGTAGCCTGATTTATTTAACCAGTGCCCGGTTGCCAGACATTTCGATGGTTCTTAGTTTTTTGCTGTGATCTACCGAGCCACAGAAACATTCCTAGAGCTGTATTCTTTCACGCAACACTGATCTGATCATCAAGCTTCCTCAGTTACATTGAGTTTGAAAAGTCAGAGAAAACATTAAGAAGTCACTGTGTGAGGCATATTTTTATATAATAAGAACCAAAGACCATAAAAAAGGATGAGAGGGTCTTAATCACTCACGTTAGAATACGGGGAGTTTGTTTGTTTTATTGGCACTTAGACCGTCCCCGTATCCCAGAAAAACACATTGAGCGGTGAAACCAATCTACTCCAGCTACGCGTAAGGCCAGCGTTGGCAGGAAAAATACATCTTTGGAGGAAACTTCGTTGGAGAAATGCAATGATATAGGAGAGGCAATACACAAGTTAAGTTCTCTCCTCCCTTCTTTGACAATAAAGTCAAATTCTGGCTGCTGCCATCACTTAAATCACACCTGATGTTTCTCCTGTACACAATCGTCTGTGAACATCTGTCAGATGGTTCCTTTTTATACACTGGAGGATATTGTGTCCTATCTGGATCTATACCCATATGTTTCCTATTTAAAATGTAAATTCTATAATTAGGTCAAAAAATTCTTAAATCTTCCTGAACCAAACAAAACACATTTATCTGATCATCATGATGGCAAAACAATGCTCCGTTTGCAGAAACGTTCATGAATGCAGTCAAATGAGTTTCGATTTTTCCCCTCGGTTGATGATATCTTGCTAATGAACAACGTTCAAGAGAGCAGAAGGCGGATTTGGCAAACGCACGATGATTCTTCCACCAGAAACCGAATACATTCTAGGGGTGCTCCAAGATTTATGGGTTTTCAGAAACTGGCACCCGCAGTACCTCGTTCTCTGGATCACGGTCCGATTTCTGTTTCTGTTGATACAATAGCGGCGGGTTCGTGTCATGGCTGGCCGTATTTCAGAGTTGGCAAAAATCTGCAGTGTGTAAGTGCCTCCAAAAGGTCATTAACTGGAAACCCTGCAAACCCAAACTTTACTAATCCTCCGAATCCCACCGGAATTTGACTATCAGTAAAACCGTAGAGATGCTTGGACGATGTAGACCAATTCTGAGTTCAAAATTCTTTAAAATGGATAATATTTCCTGGTTTCTGGCTTCTCTTTTTCTTTTTAAGGTCAGTGAAAATATTGAATAAAATAATAGCTTTAAAAAATACTTTTTTATATATATAGTGTTCTCAGAGAAGCTGTAATAGAACTTTTCCCGAAAAGTCTTCAAAAATGCAAAGATGATGTTTGCTCTGATTTAAGAAACTTTTTAGACAGTATGTCCTGTTTGTGTGCTTTGGAAATGTACGTTTGTTTCTACTTAAAAGGAAAAACGTATTTCTAAATAAAGCATTAACATATTTAAAATATATTAATATATGTATCTATGCTGACATTAGCATCAAATTGATTGCAGTATAATTCAACTTAAGTGTACACGTTATTGAAAAGCAGTTCTTCAAACAAGAACAGTTGAAGATAGTTCCACTTTATTACCCCAACACACACACACAGATGCACACAGTCACAAACACACAAAGACACGCAGACATGCACAGATGCACACATTCTCACACACACACAATCACACAGTCAGACACACACGCCTCCTTCCATTGTTCAAAAGAAAACATGGAAACCGCTGGGTATTTATTGTAGTTGCGGGCAGTGAAACCCCAGAGCTAGGGTCGCCGCGTTATTTCCTCTCCCTAAACCAGATAAACCTCACTGAAAAGACAGTCTGTGCTGTCAAACAGTCAGCCCACGGTCAGGAAAGTTTCTTTTGTCTCCTTTTTCTGTGATCGAAAGTCTAGAACCCTCCTCCATCTTTGGGTTTTTTTTTTTTGGTTTTTTTTGAGACAGAGTCTCACTCTGCCTGGGCTAGAGTGAGTGCCGTGGCGTCAGCCTCGCTCACAGCAACCTCAAACTCCTGGGCTCAAGCGATCCTTCTGCCTCAGCCTCCCAAGTAGCTGGGACTATAGGCATGCGCCACCATGCCCAGCTAATTTTTTCCATATATATACTTTTGTAGTTGGCCAATTAATTTCTTTCTATTTTTAGTAGAGACGGGATCTCATTGTTGCTCAGGCTGGTCTTGAACCCCTGAGCTCAAATGATCCGTCTGCCTCGGCCTCCCAGAGTGCATCTTTGGGTTTTTGTTTGATTTTATATGTTTTTTAAGATATAAAATATTTTGTTATGCATTTATAGGGTAGACCATTTTTGGACACTAAAACCTTAACTCTTCATTCATTCAATAATATTCTGGATCTCTTATCAGTCAATTTTTGCTTATGTAAAAAAAAAAAAACAACAAGAAAGTCTCAGTGGAATGCAACGAAAGGCATTTTGTGTTTTGGGTCACCTGGGGCTGGGCGATCTGGGGGGACTTGGCTGGGCTGGGCTGGAGGCCGTGGGCTTGGTCCGGGTGGGGGCGCAGGTCTCTCACCTCCCAGTGTCAGCAGCTCCCTGAGTCGTGTTTTCCTCCCGGCCGAGGCAGACACGCAAGCAGGCAGGCACAGCTGGAGCCCCTGCTCCTTCCTGTCGACGAAAATTTCATCAGCCAGGAACGGTGGAAACCAAAGTCAAGGGGCAGAGACACGCACCCCGTACACCCTGAGGCCAAAGCAAGCAGCGTGGCCATGTGAACACTGACGTGGCAGAGCAGGGCCACGGGGGCCGGGGCGGGAGTGCACAGTTGCTGAAAATAAGTAGGTCAACTTGCCACACCTGTGCCCTGCCCTTTGTGCCGGGACTATGATGGTGAACAGGGCTGACTCTGCTATCGTGGGGTTTGCATTTGGGAGGGTGAAGCAGACAGTAAACAGATGAATACAAAGTCAGGTGGTCATCACTGCAGTGGAAATGGGGTGGGGAGCTCTCACTGAACAGGTGATCAGGAAAGACTTTGCTGAAAGCCTTTTCCAGCCCAAGGGAAGAGCCCGGAAGGCAGCGCTGAGGTGGGAGCCGCAGGTGGTCAAGCATGCCCGGAGCAGAGCGAGCTCCTGGGGAGTCTTAGAGGGAAGTTCACCTAGACAGGTAAGCACAGAGGGCCCGGAGCAGGTGGACTGTGAGTGGTGACAAGTGGTGACGATCCTTGGGGATCGTGTGAGCATCTCCATTTCAATTTAGCTGGCCCGTTGGGGATAAGGAGGCACTTACGCTAATACAAGATGTTTGTTTTATAAATTCACTCATTCATCTCTTAGACCCAAGCCAAGACATCTGTTTGCTGTTTGATTTCCATTTCCACAACACAATCTGATTCGTTCTGTTTACAGACTTTTTTTTTTCTTTACTCCACAGTCTGAGAAATGGATCCCAGTGCTAAACTGGCCCCATCCTCAGCAGTTTCACCCAATGTTCAGCAAAGACGGATCGCGCAGGAGGCCCCGTCCAAAGGGATTCACGGCAGAACTGGCGTCCCGTTGTTCGGTCTTCGTGCTAAGCGGCTGTGTCATCAGCGACAGGACCACCCCCGGTGAAGGAACACAGCGCTACAACAGGCTTTGGCACAAAAACGAGCTTCAAAAAGCCCTGCTGCATCTTTAAAAAATGCGGGCCGGGGCCTTCTTTGACAGCCCTCTCTCCGCACGACGGAGTCTGGGTCCAAGCCTGCCAGGCTGCGCCTGCCTCTTTGCCGTTAAAAAGGAAGCTCAATCATCTTTCACCAAATTAGTTTTCCATAGCCAGAGGATTTCATAGATAGGAAATGATAAATCCAAGCAACGTAGACTCCTAACAGATGGTGGCAAACGGCTTTGAAAATATTTCAAAACCTGCCCTAATTTCCATTCCCCAAATGTTTCTCCCACTCAGCTTTTTTTTTTTTTTAATATAATAGCAGCTTCTTTCATTGTCTCTGGTGGTCTCATTTTGGTTATAATTTATGCTTCCTTATGCTCTAAGACTGGATCCAAATTACCCACTACACATGGGCAAATCCAAAAAGAAAACTCGCAGCATTTCAAAGTGTTTCCGTTCATCCCATTGGTTGGCTATCCCATTGAAGACAAAGAGACGTGGCAATCTCTCTCTCTTTTTTTTTTAATGCACCTTTCCCAGTTGAAAAGAAAACGCTTGCATCAGAGAGAGAAGGTTTGTACTTTAAGGGATGAAAGCTCACCTTGTTCAAAGAAAGAGCATTTTGTTTTTGCCTGGGACACGAAATGAATTAACACCTTATCATTGAGAAGAGGCATTATGTACCAATAAAACACTCCGTACTGCTATGGGCATGCTTGCAGGAGAATGCTATATTGTAGTGGAAATAGCTTTGGCTCATTAATCTCAACTCTACCATTGCGGTACTTCAGTGCCTTGTACCTTATAACAAAGGCACAATTTTAAATATCTGTGTGTATATATGCACATACTATGTGTAACAATGTACCTATGCCTAATGTTTACAAAACCCCTGTGCCGTTACTTTCTCCCGTGAGCCTGATAAGGACCCTAGGACAATGAACGGACTCATGTTTTTGCTCCCATTTTGCAGACGAGGCAACTAAGAGAGGACAAAGGCATCAGGCAGCTTGTCCAAGGTCACACATCCAGAGCTGACAGCCAAGACGGAAACTCCTAAGTCTAACAAGTTTCCTCGTTCTCTTTCTTCATAATAACATTTGTTTCCTTTTGTACAGTGAATTATTATATATATTTGTAGTACAGATATTCAGGAAGTATGGACACGCAGGTGGAAAAAATTAAAAGCTCTACCTAGGTCCGCCACCCAGAGAACGTTGTTGCCATTTCGCTTTACTTGAGCCTGTGTCTGCTGTTTCCTACCGCAAACCTGGGGTCTTACTGTTTGGCAAGCTGTCCCTTTCACTGAACGGCGACATCCGTCAAAATGGTTCAACCATATTTAATTTAATCAACCCCTTTTTATCGAGCCGTGTCCAGTTTTCTCCGGCGATGAACATCCTTGCCATAAATTAGGGCAGGGATACCCAGGGAGTATAGATTCCCGATTATTTCCAGAAGATAAACTCCTAGAAGTGAATTTGCTACGGTGAAGGGCGTCGGCCATCCTAAGACATTAAGTGCACGTTGGCAAAACGACCCACTGCATCAGCGAAGGGACCGAGGGGTCCAAGCGCGCTTCCAGACAGCGGCGCATTGCACCGTCTTGGTCCTGCATGTTTTGCTCCCACTCTGAGCTGCGATTACGTACGGGGCACGGCGACGCCCGCCCAGCCACCCACCCACTCATGCCAAGCGCCCCGAGCAGGGCGGCAGGAATCCAGAGACTCGGGGAGGACCCGTGTGCCTTCATTGTCTGTCCTTCTCTCTCTGCGACTTCCCCGTCAGTGCCGTACAGCTGTGTTTCTGTGAAAACAAGGGCGCCAGTAAAGGAGAAAAACACTGTTTATGAGGCTGCCTAGATTGGTGAGTCACAGCGTTTCAATAGCCCTGAGATATACGCAGCTGACTACTTATGCAAATCTCAGACGATGTGTTTGAACAAAAGGTTATTTGGTGATATAACCTGGAGCCTTTATTACTAATGAGGCACTTATTTCCATTTGAATACAGAAGTGAGTATTTTTTTTCCCTTTTTATGGTTTCTCATAATTGTGTCTAATAATATAAAAGTGACATTGGGTCTTTATCTCCAAGAGGCGTAGGCATCAGACAGATTTTGTGTTATTCCAGTCTTTGGGGGAACGTGGCGGCGTTCTGATTTGTCTCCCCCTTAGCACAAGTTGCAAGAAGTTGAGCCCCAGGTGCCTCTTTGAAATGAAAAATTCCATTAACTTTTTTTCCACTTCTGAGGGCTGCCTGTTCTTTAGGCATGTTTTAAAAATTAATAATAATAAAGGAAGATGATAAAAAAACACGATGTTTGGTTTTATTATTAATTAGGGAAGGCAAGCTCGGCACAGGTTAATAGAAGCTTTCTACCTGTCTGCGGTTTGCACTTTGGAACAACACGGCAAGTTAGGATGGACAAGAGGGGGGTCTCTTAACGTGATCTCTGTTTCCAGGGGTGGGCCTTGGTGCCACAGTGATTTTTGCTTTAATGAATGAAAGAAATGGGAGACAACTGAATATGTAAATACAAAGACAAATGAACGGGTAAACTGCGAAAATCAATGAGAACTTGAGTTTGCACCGGTGTATTATTTGCACGCGCTACACACACACACACACACACACACACACACGCACACACATACACACACACGTATTTTATTTGAATTAACTGCTGTCAAAGACTATGGTGACACAGCTCAAATTTGAAACAGAATTTAGCACCAGACCCAGCCTTCTCCCCTCAAATTTAAATTCAGCAAGTACCTCTCAATCTTACACCCTTTCTTCTCTGAAACGTGAAGACATTTAAGAATCGGCCTTTCAGATGCAATACTTCACCCTGAGAGGGAGTGAGATTTTAAGGGGCATTGGTCAGCCCGTGGGGCCGTGAGTTATCCGCGGACACCTGGCGGGATGCTCCGACCCTGCTGGGAAGAGCCTGCTAGCAGGGCAGCAGCCAGAGCTGCGTGGGGGGTACTGAGGCTGAGAGGAAAAGCCGGAGGGCCAGGATCCAGGGCTGGGCTTGTGGGTTTGGACCCCGTCTAAAACATTTAGGACCTCCTCTGCCCACACCACCACCGCCAAATGCAGAAGGGCTGAAAGCCTTCCGAGTGCGGCGCCCAGGGCCACCTGCTGCCTCGTCAGCCCCAGCCGTCCTGGTTACCTGGCCCCCTTCTCGGCAATGCCCTTCGGCTCTGAGGAAGGTTCTGGTTCAGAGTTCAGAGATTACAAACACTCATCATCCCCGACCCCGACCCCAGGCCTGAATAATCTTGGCTTAGAAAGAGATGAGAAAAAGAAGGGACGCTCTCAGCTCACTGACTTAGGCGCTGTGATAGTTAACACACGTTAACTTCATGTGCCAACTAGCCTGGGCCACAGGGTGTCCGGGTATTTGGTTAAACATTCTGGATGTCTCTGTGGGGGTGTTTCCAAGTGAGAGTAACAGTTAAATACGTAGACCGAGTAAAGCAGATCACCCTCCCTGCTGTGGGTGGGCCTCGTCCAATCAGTCGAGGGCCCGACTAGAACAAAAAGACTAAATAAGAAGGAATTCTCTCTCTCTCTGCCTGTCTGCTTTCAAGATGGGACAACGGGTTCTTCCCGCCTTGGGATTCAAACCGAAACGCCAGCCTCTCCTGGGTCCGGAGCCCGGCAGCCTGCACACATTGGAACCACACATTCAGCTCCCCGGGGTCTCCAGCTTGCAGACCGCAGCCCTTGGGGACTCGGTCACCGCAATCGCGTGAGCCAATTCCTTACGATAAATTTCACTACATTTATGTTAACATATATGTGTGTGTACATACACACACATCTGTACTTACACATACACACACAGAGACGCACGTCCTACTGGGTTAGTTTTCCTGGAGAGCCCTGACTGATACAAGTGTCCAAAAGGCAAAAAAAATGAAAGCGTGTGGTTGTTTTCTATTCAAAAACTGGGAACTCGTTTATGTAACTGAGAGAAAATGAGTCCTTCTCCCGCGCCTGCAGGATTAGGCCGTCAGCTCCAGCACGGATAATGAGAAGCAGAGCCGCGGAAACCTGACACAGTGGGAACACATTTAGAGACCAGCACTGCGCTCGCCCTCTCAGGGACCCTCCACAGAGAAGCCTCCTCCTCTAAGCCTTTCACACAGTGTCACTTCAATGTCACCGAGCGGCGGAATAATGGAGTGAAACAGGCGGCAGCTGCCCAACGCGGGGCCCCCGTGAGCAGCATCAGCCGCGGCCACCAGTGGCTGAAACCAAACCGGACCCTTGACACAGGCAGAGGCGATGCATCCATGGGGCAGCCTGGTCCCCTGGCCCCGGCCTGTGCTGAGGCTGGGGGCTTTCAGAAATCCGGGTAAGAGCCCTCTTCTAAGCCCTCTGCTGCCAGCAGACTAAAGCCATTTCCGTTTTCAGGGTGAGGATAAGGCAGGCGCTGGGGACGGCGGAATAAAATGTCACAGGAACTCAGCCTTGCCTCCCCGCAAGGGGCTCCGCGCAGGCGGGGTCCAGCCCCCAGGGAATGCGCAGACCCTGAGCCCACAGCAGCAGCGGGACACCCGTGGGACCCCCTGCGTTCAGCTCGCTGAGACGTTTCCAAGAAATGAGACGGGTTTAAAAGAAGTGAGTCTGTGAGCTTAAGGGAAATTTAATAACCGCCTCTCCTTTCTGTTCCTGCTTCACTGGGCTTTCTTGGAGACTCGTGCAGGCGAGGAGACCGAGGTGTTGTCCCCTATGGAGAGCAGGCAAGGGAGGAAACACGGACTCAAGGCCGATGGTGCCAATTAGCGCAAAGTGGCTGAGTCCAGAAACTGTCGTTAATCTGTTTGCCCTGCTCCTTCGAGCCTCGGCAATTGCTTTTCTCTTTGTTAATATTCCTTTAAATTGGTAGAGACAGTTGTGCTCACCAGACAGCATGCACACTCAGGCAATCCCCTTCCCTCTGCCCCAGCGCACACATGCACATGCACACACACATGCATAACACACACATGCACGCATACACACATGCACACAAGCATGCACACACGCACATGGACGCACACACGCATACACACGCATGCAGACACGCATACACACATGCACACATACATGCACACACACATACACACACGCACACACACCCTGTGTTTGGAGTTGTGAGGGGGCGAGGGGCAACCTGCCCCCCTCTGGCCCAGTGGACAGGTGAGCCCAGAGGCCCCCTTAGCGACCACCAGGGTGTCATTCATCCCAGCTCCCTGTCCCGGGCCCTTCTTGGAGGATACCTCTAATCACTGGTTTGATTTTATAGGGAAACTCTTTCCCTGAGCTTTTCTGTTCTGTTTGTGTTGTTTTAGTGGGTTGTTTGTCTATCTGTTCAGTCTTTAAGCCAGTGAAGCTACGCAATGAATGCCGGGGCGCAGGGTGAAGCTGCCGGCCATGGGTGGTGTCCAGCTGGAGTCTAGACCCAGCACCGCCCCAGGTAACCCGCCGCTCGCACACCTCCGTGCTCGGAAGTTTGAAGCAACCTTTGCTCTACGGGAGTGACCTGGTCTCTCTGCCTCTGCCTGTCTCTCTGTCTCTGTTTCTCTCCTAGCGGAGCTGGAGGTCAAGTTGAAGGCAATGGGGGATCCCGTGGACTCTCGCTGTAAGTCCGTCCCTCTCAAAACTAATCAGCCCGGGCCGGGCGCGGTGGCTCACGCCTGTAATCCTAGCACTCTGGGAGGCCGAGGCGGGTGGATAGCTCAAGGTCAGGAGTTCAAGACCAGCCTGAGTAAGAGCGAGACCCCGTCTCTACTATAAAATAGAAAGAAATTAATT
>CAUYRT010069978.1:0-44886 GCA_963574885.1 Lepilemur ruficaudatus
ATAAAGAAATTAATTGGCCAACTAAAAAATATATAGAAACAATTAGCCGGGCATGGTGGCGCATGCCTGTAGTCCCAGCTACTCAGGAGGCTGAGGCAGAAGGATTGCTTGAGCCCAGGAATTTGAGGTTGCTGTGAGCTATGCTGACGCCACGGCACTCTAACCCGGGCAACAGTGAGACTCTGTCTCAAAAACAACAACAACAACAACAACAAAAAAACCCAACAAAACAAAAGCCTTTAAACATAAAATATAGTTACTCACCTAGGTCAGAAACACCTACAAAGGAAACAGAGCAACAGTTTGAAAAAGAGAATCTACTACTTCAGTTACTGATCATTAAATAGGAACATCCAAAAGGAAACAAGAAGGAACCAGAAAATAGTACCAAGAAAAGCTTATTTTAATATGGGAGAGCAAAATAATAGCACTCATTTCCTAAAATTTAAAGGGATTATAAAATAATATAAATCAAAGAAATTCTAACATTTTAGAAAATAAGAGAATTATTGATATTAAAAGTAGTTTTGGTTTTAAGGGACTTATCACTATTTCAACAAAGTAATCAACTTAGGACTTTCATTAAAACTGCAATTTTCTTTCATCCTCTCCCCTCTGTATTAGTTCATAAACTATTTTGCTAAGTCACAGTCCTGACTGACTATTCTCAGTATTAGGCCTCTCCTAACATTTTAAATACGTGATAAATTAATCTTTTTTTCTTTGGAAATTCTTAAATAATGAACTCACATTAAATTTATGTTTAACCTGTGCTAATTAAACTAAAAACTACGACTACCTGATTTGAGGGTAAGAAAGAAAAAAATGACATTCTGAACAGTTTGAATGATGCTCCCCACCATGATCACAAGTAGCAGAGTGTGAACATTTGACAGGCGAGGGGACTCACAGCTCGTCTCAGCTACTGCTTCTCAATATGAGCTTCTTAATGTCCTGGCTATACACTGTCCTGAGCTTTTTAATGACCCTTGGATTTAACAAGTTCAAAGACAGGTACTTTTCATCCAAAAGGGCTCTAAAATTAAACTGTTTAATCTGGAGTCCAACCAAAGAAAGAAGGATCTGTGCCAAAATGTTACAGGAAAGACTGGCAAAGTTGGACAAGGTGAGAGATATTAAGTCAGTCTCAACATGGCACACAAACATGGCTATACATACTATAGTCTGTAAGCAGTAAAGGAACATGCCCTGGGAATACTGACAATCCACAACTTCCACCTCATTCTCCAAACCTGGCAACACCCTGGGTTGTGCCTTCCCAATGGCTCCCCATCTTCTTCCCCCACAGAAGTATCTACTCTCTCAATGTGGCATTTATTCTGTGAAGAGGAACTTGTGTGAATTGAAAAAATAGTAAATTTTTATTCCTGCTCACTTTTCATTCCTGTGCACTTTTTTATACTTGACACATGCATCTTAAACAATATATGGTTTTGTTTTGCATGTTCCTAAACTTCATGTAAGTGGTATCCTATTCTATGTGGCATTCTGTAACTTTGTTTTTCTTAACACTTACATGTGGAGAGCTATAGTTGTAGTTCATTCATTTGTACTGCCATATGTGAGAGACATTGAACTGTTTCCAATTTTTCTGCTCTCACAAACAGTGCTGCAGCACACATTTTTATGTGAGTCTCCTTGAGTACCTGTAAGAATTCTTGAGCATATACCTAGGAGTTGAAATGTTGGATCAGGGCGTATATATTTCAACTTCATCAGGTACTGTAAGTTATAGTTCAACAAACCAATTGCTAAATGACTGCTTCCTGGTGTCTTTCCTGTTCTTCATTTTCAGTGTCCCTGGCACACGCACTAGGTGGCCCATATCACTTCATCCTCAGATTACTCCAGTGGCTTTTAACCAGCTTCTTTGCCCTTAGGCACTCCCCTCCCTACACCTTTTCCTCATTACAGTCACATCACTTCTCTTCTCAAAAAGCCAAAAGAGAGTCCATGCTACTGATACAAATCAGGTAGAGAACAGTGAGGTAGTGGGAAAGAATGAAATCCTGGCTCTACCCCAATCTTGGGCAAATTACTAAACTTCTCTGCATCTCAGTTTTTGTAATCTATAAAATGGGATAACAAAACTTACCTCATAAGGCTGTTGTGAACTTTAAATAAGTTAATACGTGTGAAGCACTTGGAACACAGTGCCAGGCACAAAATAATGCTCAATAACATTAGCTATTATTATGTTTGCCACCTTGCTCAGCTATAGAGAACACAGAAAGAGTATTGAACACAATGAACATCGCCAGTACATACACAGTCTAGGGAAATAAGAATAATAAGAGCCAAAATAACTCATAACACAAATCAGTACTAACAAATTTCATAGGTCTTAAGTGCATTCTGATTTTAGAGATGAGGACATCTACTGAGGGCTAGGGTAATGCTGGAATAATTACTATCTCCAGAAGTACAAAAGATATCAGTAATACTGGTTGCCCCTGTGGAGGAAGATCACGTGGCTGTGGGCAGGTGGGAAAAAAACTTCACCAAATGCCACCTGTACCTTTCAAATTTTGTATCATATGAATGTATACTTTATTTAAAAAATTAATAAAAATATAAATGAAGGTTGCTCCAAAAAAAATTCAGAGATTACATTGCAAGGGACTTTCACTTTCTCAACCCTGGCACTACTGACATTCTGGGCCAGAAAATCCTTTGCTGTGAGGGGCTACTCTGTATACTATAACATATTTAGGAGCACCTCTGGCCTCCACCCACTACATGATAGTAGCACTCTCCAGTTGTGGCAAACAAAAATGTCTCCAAGTATTGCCAGATGTCCTCTGGGGTGTGCAAAAATGCCCTGGGTTGAGAACTACTGCTTTAACATTTTCATGGTTTATAATAGGTACTTTAGGCAAAAAAAGAGAAAAAAACTTAAAAACTTCAGAGTTGGCTTGGAAAAAATTATAGGATTTAGCCTACTGGGAAGACCAAAGACAGAATGCAAATTCTTAGGGTTGGTGCTCATAACTAATTCTCCACAGGCAAAATCTGCCCTGTCCTTTCAATTTTATTTCGGCCAACCAAACTCCCTACTATCTACCAGTGTCATGTTTATGCCAAGGAGCTTACATCTAATGGAAAGAGAGAACACACACAAACCAATGAATAAGACTTTCAAGAAGATAAAATAAGGCAATATGGTAGAGTACTTGTGGAGGAGGGTGGTCAGGGAAGGTCTCTGAGGTGGTTACATCTGGTTCAGTTGTAATCTAAATTCTGATGAGAAAAATGATGCTGATGTGGCTCGTTTATCCTACTCAAGGATAAACTGTCCACAATGCCCTCTTTGCTAGCTAGTAGATATTCAGATTAAACAACAATGTGCAACAAGATTCACTGTTCCCAGACTGAATGAACTTTATGTGTTTCTCTAGGTGTTTTTCTATACTCTAACAAATCCTACTTTTTCGATAATAGTCTAACTGATATCTCCCTTTTGAGTTAACTGCAATAAAAAAACTAAACATTCGAGTTATTTTTTTGACAGCCTTGACTCCATTTCTTGCCTTTAAATTTCCCTAGTTGGCCATTACACAAATAAAATTCCTGCACTGGTCGTTATTACCTTAGCTCCTTAGACCAGTCATGGTTCTATGATGCAACCCTGACACCTTCAGCCCAGAGAGATCTATAACATGAGAAGTTTGGTTTCTAAGATGCTGGCATTGAAATATTTTAATTTTGCTGAGACTGCTCATCTCTGTGATTCTTCCAAGATCAGACGCGTTCTGGGTGGTATGGCCACAGACTGATTCTTAGTATTTTCACAGCACTTCAGAGAAATGTCACTACTTCCTGCAGTTACACTGTATAACTGCTTCACTGTCCAAATTCTCTGCAGTCTGAGCTTTTGTAAATGGATAGCCAAAAGGCCAATTCCCTTCTCACGGCAGGGTCCCTAGGTGAATTCTCAACAGTGTTGTATTGTCACAGAGCAATCATAAGGTGTGCTTTAAATAATTCATTACAAATACTTTTAAAGTATCAAGGGTTTTAAATAATTTTACATATATCACATATAGAAAAAATATTTTAATGGAGTCAAGGTTGTAATGCCACTCTCACTCACTTGGATTCCAAACTATTTTTTTGAGCAGCAGAGATCAGAATGGAATCACGGAATATAAAATTAACAATGGCTAAAACAGTGGCTAAAACATGGGAGTATTGTCACAAGTATGTCATCTGTCATGACTATGGTTAAAAGGAAATGCCAAAGCAATGCACCATATACTAAAAGAGATATGGATGCCAGAGGGATTTGGACTAGAGGAATGGAGTTGAAGCAAGTTTAGATTAGTTGATCGGTTCTTAAAAAACAAAAAAAGTGCCATTACTTCACAGTTGTACTTACTCATCCCTTTCCATCCAGGAAGGACTTCTGGAGTAATACTGTCCAGTTCTCGTTTAAAGTCATCCCGGGCTTGGACCACCAGCTCATGATACTGAGATACCACCTTAGCCTCAGACTGAGCTGCTTTGACCTGTGCAAATATAAAAAGTGTATCATAAAGCTAAACAAAAAGTAGCATAACCATTCCAAGAAACAGAAGTAATACTCCTTCCTTTATTTATGTTTGGTTGGGAATGTGTAAAAAATATATACATAGAAATCTGAAGCTCAGAAAAGGAACATAAGCCTTGTCTTTGTTTCCTTCTAATTCCTTCAAATGCCAGGGACAGGCCCTTTCTCATCCTACTGCATCCCTTTCCCTCTTTCTCTGGGTCATGGGAAATTACCCACACAGGACACACAAGTACAGACAAAAGATCTGCTACAAAAATGGAAATTTTCATAAGTGACAATAACCATGACCACATATGTCACCTAGTATAGAAAGTGTCAACAATTCTGAACAACCTACTTGATGTCTCAGGCTAGTTTCTAAAAATAGTAACAACTAATATTCTTTGCAGGGAAAAGGAAGAGAGATGACAGAAATCTTATTATTTTCCTGAATTCTTAAAATTCTTTGACTAAAGGATATTAAAAAATATAAAACATTGTAAAAGACCTAGGAAACGTACCTTTTGGACCACATTATCTAGATCAACAATCATGTTGTGAAGTTTCCCCTCTGCAGCAGTTATATGAGGTTTAGCCCCAGCAACCTCTTTTTTCTTTGCATTTTCAATCACACTTTTCATTTTCTCCAATTCTTCTCTGGAAATCAACAAAACAAAACAAAGATTTAGTATAATTCCTCACCAACTTTTTAAAAGAGTTTTGAAGTCCGTACAATATACAATTGTTAAGTCAATGACTGAAACAATTTGAAAAAAATTACTCAATATTTTTTTGTAGTCAATAGAGAAACTCTTCTCACCAACAACTGAAAACCCCTTGGTCAGAATCTAGATTTAGTAGGTTAACCAGAGAGGCAAATGGTATATGGGAAGATCCAGGCTTCAGAACAAAACAGACCTGAATTTAACTTCCAGATCAGCTTCTCATTTGCTGCAAGTTCTTGTGTAAAGATTAGAAGTTATTAATGAGAAATACCTGGCACAGCGTCTCCCATATTGTGAGCACTCTATGAATAGCAGCTCTTGCAAGGATTAGGCTGACTCCCCTGCCAATGAGAAGGGGAGGCAAAGGCACAGGAGAAGACCAAAGACCTCACTAAGCAAATAAATGAGCCATGGGGATTCCACAATTCAGAATGTTTCATAGGGCAGACAGACAGTAGTCTACCCACCACAAAACACAGAACTCAAAGAACCCTGGCACATAATCTATTGATGTGAGCATAATGTCTTAAATCTCCTAAAAGATATGTTGGTTTTATTAGAAGACATCTCTTTCTTTATCAATAGTAAATATTTTGTTAAAGGAGTCAGCAAGTTTGAATGACAAATAACTATTCCATCTTGTTAATGAGAATCTTTAGTCAAATGTAGGTTTCTATCACCAGAGGTTTATCTTATACTTGGATTTGCTGGCTTGATCCTAGTATTAGCCAAATTCCAGGAATCATGGTCAAAGTGACATAAAACTAGACCTACTGTTAATATTATACACTTACTACTTTGATAGTTAAGGCAAACAGATTATGACATACTTTCTAAATTCTGATAAAACTGCCCAAACCATCTCAGCAATATCTTAAAATTACAATAGAATCTCAGTAAATCTACAGAGATACATCACCTAAGCAATGATCCAAAGTAAAACTGATTTTTATGTAAGATTCTTTATATAAATTTCTGCCACATTTATTTTTGTTTAATTACATTTTATTCCCTCTTTTTACACCTTTGTGTTCCTGATGCCAATTCACATCAAACACAGGTGGAGAAGGGAGAGAAGGGTTTCCCTGCCTTCTCTTTACTCTACACAACAGTACAAAGAAAACCCAGCCCCAAGAAAACCACCAGGAGGCCCTAATTACTTGTTAAAGTCCATGAGTAATTACTTGGCTTTGAGAAGGGCATCGGCAGCTTCGTCTACTGCCTTTCTGCGTTCCTTCAATGCACCCTCCACTGTGCGCCACTGAGTAGACTTCTTCTCACCTGCAATCTAAACAAAAAATTTTAATTATGTAAACATAATAATTGCTATTACTGCCATAGGATTAAAAGGCCAACAAGATTAAACACAGAAATGTGTCATTAAATTCAAAGGTACAATTTTTTTTTGAGATAGGGTCTCTCTTTGTTGCCTGGGCTAGAGTGCAGCGGTGTCATCACAGCTCACTGCAACCTCAAACGCCTGGGCTCAAGGGATCATCTCATATCCCAAGATGGGACTACAGGTACACACTACCACACCTAGCTAATATTTCTATTTTTTGTAGGGATGAGGTCTTATTGTGTTTCTCAGGCTGGTCTCAAACTCCTGGCCTCAAGTGATCCTCTCTCCTCCCAAAGTGTTGGGATTACAAGTGTGAGCCATTATACCCAGCTAAAGGTAAAAAATTTATATATAATATTTCTCCAGAGTAGGAACTCTTACTCTAAGGCTCATGGGTTTGGCACAAAGAAGTCCATGCACCATCTCCCATCAACTGTCTTTCCACAAAATAGAAAAAAAAAAAAATTTGTGTCTAATGTATATAAGCATTTTCTAAGGAAAGATTTTTTTAATTAGGTTCTCAAAAGGGCATATAAACTGAAAAGATAAGGAAGTTTTTCGTGAATTGCCTGTTGATTAAATCATTCTTCAATTAAAGTGCCAATATACTTTAAATTTTCTTAATTGTAGGTGCGATACCAAAGATAAGTCGAAAGCTTACACATTTGTATTAACATTATTCCTCCAAAACTTAATTCTAAAAAATGATCCTTCCTAATTTGTTAGGTGTAAATCAACTACTGTCAAAAACATCTCTTGAGGCAATTTTATAGTACGTGGATTGTATATTCTAAAAAAAAAAAGCTTACCTTAAAAATGAGACAGGACCTGTTAGGTCTAACATATTTTTTCTCTAGCTATGGAACTTTCACTTCTTTGAGCAGAGTTGGCTCATATTTAAGGGACATAAATATCAAGAAAAAACTTTCTAACACTATAATCACTCAGCACAGCAAGACACACTATGAGGGTTATAAGGGAACCCAGAACCCTGAGGGCTTCCATTCTGCAGAACAAGGGGAGAATGTTACTGGGAACTGTCCAAACTACTTAAAATTAGATTAAAAATGTTTTAAATGATGTTTTTCTCTTTTTCCAAATGCATATAGTTTAAAATGAATGTGTTATGTGTACTATGAAGCAAAACCACCTTATTATATCTTTAAAGGACACTGTGCTGGGACCTTGGAGATGAACAGGACAATACTAAATTATTTAAGAATAAGGTATTTTTACTTAACAAAAAATGACTAAATTGTTTCAGTAATTATGTTTCAAAAAATCCAAACAGGGCTATTGCAGCAGGGGCTGCTGCACACCCAGATGATGACTGCTGTCTCAGTAAGGTGTCTCTGGGCTTGGGTGCCCAATTTGTATCTTCCCTTGTTAGAATACAGCAGCTCTGCCTCTGCAGCCCTGGGCTTGGCACTCTGGGAGAAAGGCTCAGTAAAAATAATGCCTTCCGGTTTGGGTCATGCAGAACTCTCCTCCAGCACCAATTCTGCACACTGTGCCCCCAGTGAAATCTGATATGGTCTCCATTTTAAAGATATACCAATTATCAATGGAGAGTTTAAAGAACCAATCCCCTTAAGACAGAGTTAGGGCCGGGCGCGGTGGCTCACGCCTGTAATCCTTGCTCTCTGGGAGGCCGAGGCGGGCGGATCGCTCGAGGTCAGGAGTTCGAAACCAGCATGAGCAAGAGTGAGACCCCGTCTCTACTATAAATAGAAAGAAAGAAATTAATTGGCCAACTAAAAATATATATATAGAAAAAATTTAGCCGGGCATGGTGGCACATGCCTGTAGTCCCAGCTACTCGGGAGGCCGAGGCAGAAGGATTGCTTGAGCTCAGGAGTTTGAGGTTGCTGTGAGCTAAGCTGACGCCACGGCACTCACTCTAGCCTGGGCAACACAGTGAGACTCTGTCTCCAAAAAAAAAAAAAGACAGAGTTAAACATTTTACTGCCACTGGACCACTGTGGCAGTTTAAGGAAGTTTTTCAGAATATCATTTTTGGAATTAGAAATCCAACATGCTACCCATTGTGCCATAGAGCTTCAGAATACCATTTTTAAATGCTTAAAATGAAACAAAAAAATTACAAAGGAACCCAATTACACTGAAATAATAAGTCATAAAAATTTTTTTTTAATTTTGTGAAATAGTAACCAAGACCTAGTGGTAGAATAAATACCCTAATTTGGAAGTAGTGATGAACACAAAAATATTTTAAGAGATCTGCAAGTACCATAATGTGATTTGAAAATACCTATGCTTTCTATTGGACTGCTATTCTAGCAGTCAGAGATACTGCTAACCCTCCTGCAGACTGTTGCCAATACTCATAACTGAAGGAAATGGTTTTAAATTTCAATTTGAGGCTAAGGAAGATAAAGATGTTTCCATCCAAGTTCAATGAAAACCTGAACTCTATCCATCGACCCAACTTCAGGTTAAGAACCCCTGCTCTTAGAAGAAATGTTTGGCACCTTTCTTCTATATTTATGTTTCACTTTATTATATTCTATGTAAATTGTTGCAAAATGACACAGCAAATTAAATTTTATGACATGAATAATAAAACTGATGCTTCAGTGAATTCCCACTTAGCCATCTTGCAAATAAAATACATCAAGAAAGGATGCTGATTTGAGCCATATGAACATCCTGTCTCATATGATAAATTTTCCAAGACTCCAGCATATGCTGTTAGAAGAATCTGGTCTCATATTAAAGGAACTCCTCATAATAAACTCATAAAGGTTCTCCTACGATCAAGCCAAATCCACTGTTTCCAAATACTGCTCTGAGATAGTAATTTGGTATACATCATAAATCGCACATGCATCTACAGCTTCTTTTACAATGACAAACAGAAGCTAGAATCCATTTTTAACATTTCAAAACATGTTTATGCATTTCTCTGATTATTTTGTTACATCAGATAATACTAATCTTAGTTAACTGCTTCTGTAAGCTTGCAAAATCTTGATTGTAATAGATGGTTACACTAATCCACACGTACTACACATTATGTGTTCATTGTGAAAAGGAAATACCCTCCCATGAAGCATTCCACCAAAGTAGTACCAGGGACATTTATTTAAAGCTTCTAGGCCACGTGTGGTGGCTCATGCCTGTAATCCTAGCACTCTGGGAGGCTGAGGCGGGTGGATCATTTGAGCTCAGGAGTTCAAGAACAGCCTGAGCGAGAGCGAGACCCCGTCTCTACTAGAAATGAAAGAAATTAGCTGGACAACTAAAAATATATAGAAAAAATTAGCCAGGCATGGTGGAGCATGTCTGTAGTCCCAGCTACTCAGGAGGCTGAGGCAGAAGGATTGCTTGAGCCCAGGAGTTTGAGGTTGCTGTGAGCTAGGCTGACGCTGCGGCACTCTAGCCTGGGCAACAGAGTGAGACTCTGTCTCAAAAAAAAAAAAAAAAATAGCTGCTGTTTAGGGGAACATGGGATCTCTCTGTATTATTTCTTACAACTACATGTCAATCTAAAAGTATTACAAAATGAAAAGTTTACCTGAAGAAATGGTTGGCAATTTTAAAGAAAAAAAAAAGGCAAGCAACAAATACATTTAAGCACTATTAAGACACGAAAGCAAATCAAAACTAATTCTTATACCATATCACTGTTGTAAGAAAAAACAAAGCACCATATATAAAATTCATTAAAAAAACAATTACAGGATTTTCTCAGTTTGTTTTTTAAAGATAATTAGTCTAGGCTGTCTTCGCTTAGTGAGAGAGAAAGTTCACACCATGAGGAAGAAATCAATCTGTGAAATACTACATGCCTAATTATTCCCTTGGCTCACCTCAGAATTGTCCATGGCTGCTTTCAGTATGTTGGAGTGTGCGTTGACGGCCTGGACTGCAGCATTCTGAGCTGCAATAGCCTGCAGAGTGATGCTAGCAGTTTGGCTCAGAGCATCTTCCAAGCTCTTGGCTAGAGCTGAAAAAAATTGAAAGAACAGCTAAAAAACAAATCTTATAAATGATTTTAAGCTTTTGCTCTTCTTTTGAGTCTCCCATTGCATTTCCCCAAAAATGTAAGAAGGAACAACAAAATACACATGGGACTTGAATTTATGAAATTAAAAGTTTCACTTAAAAGTATGGTAAAATATGGATAATAATTAAACCTGAATAATGAATCTATCAGGCTTATAATACTATTTTTACTTTTACGTCTATCTAAGTTTTTTCACAAAAAAAGTGTTTTGGTTTTTTTTTTAGAAAGGTGTTTAAAGAAGGCTAACATATTTCAAATGGGAGAAAAAAGGTTTAGGACACTACAACCCCCTTTTCCTAGTAGAGGGTACAAATTCAGCAAAACCATCATTTTCATTTTAAATAATAACATCAACCCAGAAGGAAAAAGAGGTTCCCATTTTCATCCCTTCAATAAGAATAATACAGCAAAAAAAAAGATATAAAGAGATAAAAGACAGACAAGAGAAAGGCAAACAAGAAAAGCAAAAGCAGCTTGAAATGGACAGTGTTCTTCCACAAAAGGAATCATAAGTGTTCAAGGGGCTACCACCTATTAAGAAAATATTTCTATGTGCTGCTTTAGGAATACCAAAAAGTAAGCAAGGAATAATTTAGATAATATGCTAAAATGGAAAAATGGTTATTTGAAAAAAAAAAAAGGCCAGTGAGAATACTAATTTAATAATAACTGATAACAGATGACAAAGAAATGGAAAATATATTTGGTGAGACCAAAACATAAGGTGACTTTGAGCAAAAGAAGCATAAACTAGCGATGAACAAATGGAACCTGATGAACCATATGTGGTACCTCTGAACAAAGATAAAAGGAAAAAGCTAATAATGAGAAAATACTAAGAAATTATTGTGATACTGAAGTTAAACTCAAGAGCAGGGGATATAAAGAGACAAAGATGCAAGGGAGAGGAAACACGGTATTTGGCACCCATGACGTGCTTGAGTTAATGGCGGACATCTATGAGCAGATGGCAGTGAACCAATTTACAGAGGACACAGAAAAGCAGGCTGCAGGGAGGCTACCTGCTGCTTCAAGCTCTCTTCTGAGGTCTACATACTGTGCTCTGATCCCTGATAAAAATTACACACATGCATGCACACATTTTTAAAGTAAAGTTTGGGAAAAAACTACGAAGTAACAGATAAATTCTGAAAATTTTCACTTTGCCCAAAATAGCAGAGGAACAGGACAAAGAAAAAAAGATCACCAGACATCTCCATTTTAAATGTATAACAATTCAAGGTGCCCATATGATAAAGTGAAAAGTGAAGAAAAAATGTGAATAACAGAAAAAGTAATCTTGTAGTAATAGAAAATTCAGGAAAAATTAAGAAATGGAAAAAGTACAGAAATATTTCACTTATTTATAAGTCATTTATTCAACAGTCTCAACTATTGGTAACATTGCCAAAAACTCAGAAGAATGCAACAAAAACAAAAATCCAAATCTAAACAGCCAAACTAATACCCAACATCTATGTTCATTCTGTCCCTTCTATTCTTTTATACAACCCTAACAAACTCGACTCCTCAAATTAGGGCAGAACCAACATAATATTAGAAGGGAAGCAGGAACAAACAGAAATAAGTGATGGGGAGTCCAAAAAAGTATAAACAACTGCCATGAGAATTTAAAATAACTATCTGTCCAGCAAAAGCTACACACCCTACTACCTCAGAAACATCAATATACTGCAGCAAAGTACAATAAATTATGTCCCAGGTGCTTTGTTTAAGATAGGAAAGTACATTTTTTGGTAACCATTATCTTTTTTAAACCATCCAAAAACTTAACATAAAATTGAAAATTAGCTCACCAATGTCAGATAAGAGCGCTACTAGAGTGAGACCAGAGGCTGGGTGATAAGGCAGTGTGTGAAGCCATTCTAGCTCCAACAAATAAATTTACAAGTTTAACAATTAAAAGCCTCCCAAGCCAGTTGCTAAAACAAAAATAATCAATTACTGTCTCCCAGAGTATGATGAATCTTCAGCACTAACCATAATAAAATAAATGGAAAAAGTACATGTATTATTTGGAATTTTTACCAACTATATATTAGGTCATTAAATATGAAATATCTGATTTCAAATCAAAAGTGTAGTTTATTATATCTCAAACAAGAAGTACAATTGGCTGGGCGAAGTGGCTCACGCCTGTAATCCTAGCACTTTGGGAGACCGAGGAAGAAGGATCGCTTAAGCTCAGGAGTTTGAGAGCAGCCTGAGCAACACAGTGAGACTCTGCCTCTACCAAAAATAGAAAAATTAGCTGGGCATGATGGTGCACACCTATGGTCCCAGCCACTTGGGAGGCTGAGGCAGGAGGATTGCTGGAGCCCAGGAGAAGTTTGAGGTTACAGTGAGCTATGACGACGCCACTATACTCTACCCCAGCTGACCATGGGAGACTGTCTCAAAAAAAAAAAAAGAAAAATGTGCCTAAACTATCTACACGGTTTTGCCATGTCAACAGTAGCTTGTTTATGCCAGCAGCAAAGAAACCTAGAGAGCAAGTGGTGATGAAATCTCAAAAGGCATTTTCCACAGTTTGTTGAGAATTGAATAGTTTTCCTTGCAAGAAGTGCTCTAAAGCCTGGAACAAGTGATAGTCAGTTGCTGCAAGGTCTAGTGAATATGGTGGATGACAGAGTTTCCAAGTCCAGCTTCTGTTTGAGTAATGTCTGTGTGACATGTGGTCGAGACCTGTCTTGCAAGAGGATTGGCCTGTCTCTACTGAACAATCTTGGCTGCTTCATTGCAAGCATCCTCATCGTTTCATCCAATTGGTTACAATAGACATCTGTAATCGATTCGCCAGGTTTCACGCACAAGGCTGTCATGGATATTACCAGCACTGGACCACCAAACAGACATCAGTAGCTTTTTTTGATGAATACTCAGTTTTGGACTGTGTTTTGGCACTTCATCTTTATCCAACCATTGTGCCAAATGCTTGTGATTGTAAGAAAAAAATCTACTTTTCATCACACGTAACAATACAGTGTAGAAATGGTTTCACCTTTGTGTCATGACAGCAAAGAAAGGCAAGCTTCAAGACGATTTCTCTTCCGGTACTCATTTAATTCACGTGATACCCATCTATCCAGCCTCTTTATCTTGCTGATTTGTTTCAAATGGTCCAATATTGTTGGAATAGTGACATCACACCTTGCTGCTAATTCACACATAGGTTGAGATAGATTCACTTCCAATATAGCTTTCAGCTCATCATTATCCACCTTGGTCTCAGGTTGCCCACATGGCTCATTTTCAAGATTAAAACCACCAGAAGGGAACTTCTCAAGTCATCAACATACTGTGTGTTCATTAGCCACACCCTGCTCAAACACTTCTTTGATATTTTAAGCTACCTGTGGTGCACTGGTTCCATGATGGAACTCACATTCGAAAATAACATGAATTTTTGACTTATCTGTGGTTTCACAAAAATTGGTCTAAAAAAATTTGAAAGATAATCACAAGCCAAACATGCGTTTCAAAGACAGAGGATGTACCTTCACAATAAAAATAAAACAAGAAGTGTCAAAGTGAAATGTCAGAGATATCAACTGTTGAATTTAATACTTAAGGAAATCGGACGTTTCATACTTTTTTTAAATTTTTTTGAGACAAAGTCTAGCTCTGTTGCCTGGGCTGGAGTGCCGTGGCGTCAGCCTAGCTCACAGCAACCTCAAACTCCTGGGTTCAGGCAACCCTTCTGCCTCAGCCTCCCTAGTAGCTGGGACTACAGGCATGCACCACCATGCCCAGCTAATTTTTTCTGTATCTTTTTAGTTGTCCAGATAATTTCTTTCTATTTTTAGTAGAGACGGGGTCTCGCTCTTGCTCAGGCTAGTCTCGAATTCCTGACCTTGAGCGATCCTCCCGCCTTGGCCTCCCAGAGTGCTAGGATTACAGGCATGAGCCACTGCACCCAGCCGGACATTTCACACTTAATAAACTAATACTAAAGAGAGCTCTTGACCCCTGTGTAAAAGAAATTTAGATGAAAAGAACACAATAAAATGAAGGTGGTGAATAGAGCAATGCCACTAAAATAACAAAAGAAACTACAACTAGCTGATAGATGACAAACTTATGCTGATGGTTTAAGAAGAGACCAACCGAGAGATGACCCAAAGTCCTTAAGAAGCTGTTTGATTTACATACACTCAAGTTTAACTTGTTCTTGTTTTTCCTGTTGTGCAAGGCGAGCTGCAACTTCTTCAGGTGGTCGTTCCCTTACAGAAGATGAGGATGCTTCCTCTTGCAGCAAAAGTAAATAAGAGGAAATCAAATTTCAGCACAGAATTTTAACAGCTAACAGGGACATAAAAACATTATTGTTTGTACTTGCCAGTTACATTAATGCAGGGAATTCTTCTGGTAAGGATTCTAAAACCACATCATCAATCTTAATGATTCCAAAATGAAAAAATAGGAATCAGGAATCAGCTCTTAACTTCCTTGTTTTCAAAGATGTATTCAAACTTTTAAATTTTAAAAATTTCCTAAGCAAGCCTAAAGACTTAAGCCCAGTATAAATGTATACTTAAATAGTGTCTAGGTGTTGCTTAGGCCTTAGTTTTGTGAGCACATCATGCACAAAAGAACAAATATAAGTAAACTACCTGAAAGTGCAGGCGTAGGTTTTCTTTCACCAGTTTCGCGGTGATCAGTTTTTATAGCTTCTTCATGCTCAACAGCAGGGGCTGGGACTGACGGTGTATCATCTGCTGCAGAAATAATTTGAGCTGCCTCTGTAGGTGCTATAAATGTATGTTACTCATGGTATTTACACTTTACTGGGTTAACAGAGAAACACACAGGAATCTACTACTACTACAACTCACTTCACATCTGACTCCTTAAAGGCACAAAAACATGTACTGCCACATGTTTGAATAACACTCAAACAAGGGCACAGTCCACTGCATGTACAAACTCACACAAAATGGACAGTGGTTGGGAAAGAACAGGAAAAGGAAGTCTTGTCTGCATCCATCTGCATTTTAACCATCATTGTGCTCAGGCAAGACTTCTAGTAACAGTATTAAATCTTAACATACAAGAAGTGGACCTTAGATTTGCATAACACAGAAAAAGAGTAACAAAGGAAAAAGAGCCTATAATAAAGACAGACAAAAGAAAACAATTAACCAAAGAATATTTTTTAATTGCTTTGAAGAGAGGTTGAAATGAAAGGAGAGGTGTGAGCAAGAACAAGATTACTGTTCTAAACACAAAGAAGAAAGTTCATAGTGAAGACCGTAAGTTAGTGAAGAAGAATAGAACTTAATTTTTTAAAAATTATATAATTTTAAAGAAAGGAAGGTTAAAAAACCAATAGCTTATAAATTATAAATAAAAGTGTTGATAGAAGAGAAAAATAAACAATTCTAGAGATGCAACAAAAAAAGGGGGAAAAGGAGGGGAAAAAGCAACAAAATAGATACAAAAAATTTCAAATGAACTGAAGGTCCCATCTAACAGACATAGCTGGATTATCACAAAACCCATTAACTGGTCTCCCTGCTTCTGCCCCTTGGTCCATTAACTATTCACAACAGCCAGATGACCGTATTAAAATAAAAGTCAGATATCACTCCCCTGGCTCGGCATCCTTTTCTGGTCCCACTCAGAATATACAACAAAATCCTTACAATGGCTTCCAAGGACTGCTATGATAGGCTTTCTGCTCCCTCTCTGACTGCATTTGCTCCTGTTCTCCCCTCACTCAATTCACTCCAGCCTCATGTGACCCTTACTTAAATACGCTGAGCTGCACTAGCTAATCCCACTGCCTGGGATGCTTTTCCCCACCAGCCTGTTACATGACTTACTCTCTTCTCTCTTTCTGGTCTTTGCTCAGATAATCCCTTGCAGGTGAGGCTTTCTTTACCAACTCCTTTTAAAATTGCAATATTCCTTCCCACATTGTCTGACATGCCATATATTTTACTGTTTATTTTTATGATCTTCCTCACCTCATCACACCAAGAAGTATTAGCTGAGACTTTTTTTTTTTACAAACCATGTTGTTCACTGCCATATCCCTAGTGCCTACAAGAACACCTAACACATAAAAGACACTCAGTGAATATCTGCTGAATGAAAGAAAGTCAGGAGATTTAATCAAGGACAGAAGTTAACAAAAGAGAAACATAAAAAGTTCAAATACATACTGAACAGGTTAGAGTTAGGCAAGTGTTGTAAATTAAGGTGGGATGACTAGTAAATTCTGAAGGCAAAAAGTATCTACAGTGACCAGAGCAAGACTCTTTCAATGCTAAGACAGGAGAAGGAATCAGTGAAGTAGTAGAAAAAAAGGGAAAAGAGAATAAATTTAAAATCCAAAGAGGGGGCCGGGCGCAGCGGCTCATGCCTGTAATAATCCTAGCACTCTGGGAGGCCGAGGCAGGCAGATGGCTCAAGGTCAGGAGTTCCAAACCAGCCTGAGCAAGAGCGAGACCCCATCTCTACTAAAAATAGAAAGAAATTAATTGGCCAACTAAAAATATATAGAAAAAATTAGCCTTCATTGTAGCGCATGCCTGTAGTCTCAGCTACTCGGGAGGCTGAGGCAGGAGGATCGCTTGAGCCCAGGAGTTTGAGGTTGCTGTGAGATAGGCTGACACCACTGCACTCTAACCCAGGCAGCAGAGTGAGACTCTGTCTCAAAAAAAAAAAAAAAAAAAATCCAAAGAGGGGAAAAGGCTAGAAGTCAGAGAAAAATAGAGTGTAGAAGGGGAAAATAAAGTCTGTTGCAGGCAAGACACTTCTTGCTGCTACCCTCGCTCAACACTGTTCACAATAAATCCCAATTCCCCATCCCATTCAACCCTTCAAATGTAAGCCAAAATGACAGGTAAGAATGCTCCTTCCCCCAGGATAAGAGCTGGAGGCCATAAGAGTCTTTAATGGGGAAGAGCCTTCCTCTTGACTGTGGGTACAAATACATTAGAGAAACTAATTTACCTATAATTTTAAAAGGATGATTCTAAATATAAGTACCTGTTGTTGAAGCTGGAGTATCTCCTTTTTGTTTTTGGAGTTGTGAGGCAGGCTGTTTAGACTCTTTCATTACCTCTGATACACTAGAGATTTTTAGTGGAGCAGACTGAATCTTGGAAATAAAAAACATTTAAATTTTAGATATAAATACTATTTTTTAAAAAAGAACACAGTAATCTGCAATATCTTAAAAGTCAAGTTTTTCAGGCTTTTAACATAAAACTACCAATACTTTACATATATATTTTATTAACCAAAGTAAGAGAACCCATCATTACTAGAAAAATGCAGTCCAAAAATTTCATTCCAAATGACTAGCCCATATTTTAGTAGTAATAAAGGCTTCTCTTAGGGTGACTAATAAAGTCCATGATGGATGACCTTCCCATTAAACACCATTCCTTTTACGTACACAATACTAAGAAGGCTTTATCATTTCCTTTCTAAATGAAATTATGATGTCTTCTGTATACACTCAGAAGCAAATGATTTTTAGAGGCTCTGAGTAAAAATAAAAATTAGTTTTTTGTTTCTTTGATTTCCAGGATTCATGCAATTATACACTAAGATACATGACCAATTTATAAGTAATGCCCACTTTCCTCTTTCCCAATTACTGCCTGCCTTAAGTTTAAGGCCTTATTCACTTAAGAGGACTGCCAGATGATGTGCCAGAGAAAATTACTGAGTAATAGAAATACTTTTATTTCCACTTATGTTGTCCCACTTTCTGCCAGAGTTTGACAGTGGGACTCAGATATCCCTAAGATGGCTACTAAAACATAACAGAAATGGGTCTGAACTTTGTCACTACCAGAAACTAGAAATATATCCACTTTCTTTGTATTCAAATGTTATTATTTTCAAGTTATAAAAAACATATTAGGCCGGGCGCGGTGGCTCACGCTTGTAATCCTAGCACTCTGGGAGGCCGAGGCGGGAGGATCGTTCAAGGTCAGGAGTTCGAAACCAGCCTGAGCAAGAGCGAGACCTCGTCTCTACTATAAATAGAAAGAAATTAATTGGCCAACTAAAAATATATATATAAAAAAATTAGCCGGGCATGGTGGCGCATGCCTGTAGTCCCAGCTACTTGGGAGGCTGAGGCAGGAGGATCGCCTGAACCCAGGAGTTTGAGGTTGCTGTGAGCTAGGCTGACGCCACGGCACTCACTCTAGCCTGGGCAGCAGAGTGAGACTCTGTCTCAAAAAAAAAAAAAAAAAAAAAAAAAATATTAGCCTGGTGTAGTGGCACACACCTGTAGTCCCAGCACTGTGGGAGGCTCAGGTGGGAGGACTGCTTAAACCTAAGAGTTCAAGTCCAGCCTGGGTACCATAGCAAGACCCTGTTTCTACAAAAAAATTTTAAAATTAGCCAGGCATGGGTGGGCATCTAGCTACTCAGAAGGCTGAGATAGGAGGATCACTAGAGCCCAGGAGCTTAAGGTTGCATCAAGCTGTGATCACACCACTGCACTCCAGCCTGGGCAACAGAGCAAGACCCTATCTCAATCAATCAATCAATAAGAAAAACAAGTAACAAGCAAAATAATACCAAGATATATCAGTGGTTTTAATTTGTCTCATCACTGCTCCTTTCCCACCTAGCTCTCTCAAGCAGCCACTGCTAACAGCCTGAAATCTATCCTACTCCTAAGCATAAGCCCAATTATATAAACATATACAGTTTTTCACTTCCCTAAACAAACTAAAATAGTGTTATATTTTACAAATTACCATGTAACTTGCCTATTTTTTTTTCATTTAACAATATATCATGGACATTCTGCTTCAGGTCGAGAAATTCTTTTTAGCTGTATGATATCCTCATGTAAGGATATCCCATAATTTGGTCAATTCCTCCATTTACAGACATTCAAGGTTTTTTTTTTCTGTTTTATCTGTACAAAAAACAAAGCAATGAACATCTCTGTCCATATAATGGAAAAGTACCACAGTGTAATATCTGTGGGACAGTTTCCCAGAAGAGGAACTGCTGGGTCAAAGAGGTTGTATATTTTTAACAGATGTTAATAGATCACTTTCACATAAGGCTCTAAAAACTCACACTCTCACAATAAATGTGTGTTTGTGATCTGTTTCCAAATTTGATTGTTCTGTCCCTCTAATTTCTTTTCCTGTGTCAAAACCTTATTTTATTAAAGTAGCATTATAACAAAGTCAATATCTGGAAAAGCAAGTGCCCTCTGAGCCCTCTCCACCCCTTCTGCAAAATGTTCATGACTGTCTTACACATCACTAATTCTTCCATATGAACTTTAAAATCATATTGTCTGGTTCCTCACCCTCTAGAAAAATCCATTAGAATTCTTATAGATTTGTGTATGTGTACACATATACCATGAAAACATCATTTCTCTCAATTATATACATGTTTAAGAGAAATCTGAGACAAAAACATATATTTGAGAGAAATGACACTTTTATGATATTAAGTTCCATCCATGAACATAATATTTATGTCCATTTAGGCAGGTTTATTCCATGTCCATCAAAAAAATTTTACGCATGTTGAGAAAATATTTACTATCTACATATAACTAATCGTGTTGGAGCTAAAGAGGTTTCCATAAAATGCCTACCTTTTGAAAGCAACAAGATGGTAACAATGCACAACAGTAGAGAATGTTAACTAAATGGTAAAAAATAAAAACATCAACTGCAGTTGTAATTCAGAGGTGAGAAAATTCACTTAGGTCTGTGTGCAGTGAAGGATGTACGCCTTGAAGAGAACATTAGAGGGCAAATGAAAGGAAGTCATTCTGGGTAGACCACCATGAAAAAAGTTGTGCAAAGGGAAGGGATCTTTGTTGAGTTCTCTGCTTTGATCAAGGTCCTTAGAACAGTGCCTGGAACATAATAATCACTTGAATAACATCTGTTGAATAAATGAATGAATGGAAAGCACAAGACATAAGGTCAACTGGCATAGGCCTAAGGATTTATATGCAGGACATAAGGCTAGAAAGGCAAACAAGTGCCAGACTGCCAAGGGTACAGAATGTCAACCTAAGAAATAGCTAAGACTACAAACTACAGAAATAAAGAAACCCAATGACTAGTTCCTAGGCTGACATTTAACCACTTCTGGCTTCATTTTTCTTATTCAGAACGTGAGACAATGCTTAAGTTCTCTTGAGTTTTTACATTCTGTGGTCTTCTATCTTTTAAACAATAGGAAATGTTTGAAAGTTCCTGAGAAGTGGTATCATGAAAATATGAAAACCTAATTGCACTCATTTTATTTTTAGTTTTTATTTTTTTTAATTTCAGCATATTATGGGGATACAAATGTTTAGGTTACATATATTCTCTTTGCCCCACCCAAGTCAGAGCTTCAAGCATGTCTATTCCTCAGACGGTGAGCACCGCACCCATTAGGTGTGTATATACCCAACCCCTCCCCCTCATCTGCCTGACAGCTAATGAATGTTACTACTATATGTGCACTTAAGTGTTGGTCAGTTAAGTCAGTTAATACCAATCTGATGGTGAGTACATGTGGTACTTGTTTTCCCATTCTTGTGATACTTCACTTAGTAGAATGGGCTCCAGCTCTATCCAGGATAATACAAGAGGTGCTAGATCACCATTGTTTTCTGTGGCTGAGTAGAACTCCACAGTATACATATACCACATTTTATTAATCCACTCATGTATTGATGGGCACTTGGGTTGTTTCCACATCTTTGCAATTGTGAATTGTGCTGCTATAAACATTCAAGCAATTGCACTTATTTTAGAAGATTCTCTGGTATTGATATAAGGATGACCTAGATTTTGTTAGAGGGAGCAACGTGACGGGTGGAGACTGGGAGGAAGACTGGAAAGATTATGTGCATGGGGAGAGCAACAGGTCTAGTTTTCAGAAGATAATTTGGACACGAAGTGATAAAAAGGTCAGAAAGGGGCAGGGAGAGTGATAATGTAAGAAAATTAAACAAGATAGGATAGCTAACAAAATATGGGCAACTATAAAGAAGAATCTAAGAATTCTAACCTAGCTACCTTACGGCTTGGTACAATCTTTAATATAAAAAAAAGCAAATTGGGAAGAGTGTAATTTGGAGGTGGTACAGTATCAACATGCTGAGTTATTAAGCAGAAATGTCCTGCGAGGTAACTACGGTGGAGTGAGGAAAGGCCAAGGCTATCTGGAGAAATAAAGGATTCATCTACAAAGAGTGACATCTGAAGTCATGTCAAATGAGAAAAGAACACTGTCCTGAATTTTTCAGCCTGACTCCACGCTCCTAGAACTGCTTCCAGCTATTTTTCCTGGGTCATGAAGCCTAAAATAGAACCATGATTTTAGAATAAATCCACAGGATTCTGCTCCTTGATTACTGAAGCTGTAAAACTGTCTCCCTCAGCCAGTGTAGGAAGTTCATATGGTAGAATAAATGATGTACAAGACAAGCCAAGAACATTCTGAAAAAGCATGGTTGGGGTGGAGTATGGGGAGGAAGTCAGAGGACTCTTGCTTTTCCAAATATTAACTTTGTTATACAATTGGTCTCCAGACCATGATAGATCCTAAAGAACAGAAATCCACCCATTTTCTAAGAAAGAACTGATCAGCCATGTCCAGCCTCATAGCATAAAGAAATGCCCAATAACAGCCAAAAATCCAGGCTCTTTTAAAAGATTTTGTTTATAAGAAGCTGTGTTTGAAGAAATACTTAAGATGAGAGTTTAAAAAACATTGGGGCAGAGGGAATAAAGAGTGAAAGTCTGAAGAATATGCACGAAGTTTCAGAAATATAAGATATCCCTATCAAGCAATCAGCATGTAGCTGAAAATTCTGTGACTGTTTTATGGTCTAAAAGGTGCCATTATTAACCGTAACATGTGGATTCTGAATCATGACCATTCCACATTTTTGTTTATAGTGTTCTAAGAAAGAGCTTGACAGCAGCACCAGTGTGGGCTGATATAAAGATCCCCCTCAGTCCAGAGCAGCCACAGTTACCTCCACCTAAGCCATCCCCTCCATTTACCCTTGCACAATTACTTTCTATGTGATATGTACTAACTGAAAATACTTATGGAACTCCAAAAAGATAAAAATCTATCTCTACTCATTACTATTAGTTCAATTTAAAGAGAATTAACAAACACACAGCTGGCAAGTTGCACTGAATTATACATACAAAATACAGTTGGCTCTCTGTATCCATGTGTTCCACATCTGTCGATTCAACCAACTGCAGATCAAAAATATTTCTTTAAAAAAACTGCATCTGTACTGAACATGTACAGATTTTTCTTGTCATTATTCCCTAAATAATACAGTATAACTATTTACACAGTAAATAGCATTTACATTGTATTAGGTATTATAAGTAATCTAAGATGATTTCAAGTATATGGGAAGATATGTATAGGTTATATGCAAATACCACAACATTTTGTATCTGGGACTTCAGCATTCATGGGATTTTGGTACTTGCAGGAAGTCTTGGAACCAATCTCTCATGGGTATCAAAAGACAACTGTATTTTTGATATGAAAACAACCTGCATTTAAAATACTCCATTGGATAAAGTGCAATATTGTTTAAAACTCTTACCGGCTTCTTTGGCAATGGAACATGATAAGGTGCAGAACCAAGAACCATCTCAAAGAGTTTGTCTGAGTAAGGTATGGTTTTCTCTACACTTTCCCGGAAATGGGAATCCCATCTGGCATATAGGATAGTGCCACCAATACCTCCACCAATAAACAAAAGGCCAGCTCCAGCAATTTTGCCAGTAGTCAACCTGAGTGAAAGAAAACAGGAAACACATTTATATTTCTTGGCTCTCTGATACCTACTTTCCTATATCAATATAAGAGTCTCAAAGACCTCTAACCTCTACTTCTCTAACACTAAGATCACAGCAGCCAAGTTTACCAGAATTAGCACATCATTTTTTCATGATTTGTTTCTAACATGTCTACAATAGAAAATAATAACATTTAATTATGAAAAACTAAACATCTACGATAGAAAGAATGGAACAATCTACCCTTTAACACTTAAATCTCAAGATGTTCACAATCATGAGATTTCCTTTGAACCACAAAAAAAACACAACTACCACTAACTTTCAAGGCTCCCATGCTTTGATCAAACATTTCTGTAAACATAATAAACTCTTTATAAAAGATAATAAAATATTAAATAGAACAAATACTTGTTTAAGTTACAACATAATGAGCTCTGGAAATAGATCTATTTCCCACAGAATGGAAAATAGCACACAGTGGGGAAGGTCTGCCTTGTACACCATCCAATTACCAAAAAAACCAAAAGATCCATCATTAACAAATCTTACCTACAAATAAACAACACTCCAGAAGGTACCCCAACAATAATACAGCAAAGCTTTAGAGTGCATATGCTAAAAAGAGGTGTTAGGCAGCTATTCCCCTATTTAAGGAAAACACACACACACCCTCCTAAGCAGCACACAGTGAAAGGCCTGGTTATATGGAGACATCCTACATACCCAGAACTGCCTGAAGTAGAGTATCTACGGCATGGTCGCAATGGACGGAGGACAAACTTCCCACAGAGACAATTCTAAAAAAGAAGAAAACATCACAACCAATATAGTTAAAGGAATCTGGGAAGCTGTTAGGGTTGGTAATACAGAAATAATACCTTTTTTATAAATGTCTTCATTAAACAAAAAATTATTTCATTTTCACAAATTAATTTATCATGAAATAGTTATAATTTCTTTAAAACAGTGATGCTTCCTGCACCACAAGGCTCATATAAAATTACTTTTAATATTTAAAAACATTATCAGACTATGACTAACTAGCACGTTTAAGAGTTATGTTTGCTAGTTATTTCTTGAATACAATTAGAATTTGCCATATGCTTTCTTAATTGGCCAAAACCCCCCAAAATAGTATAAAATATCTATTTTTACTTTGTAAATTTAATTTAGACATCTGAAAAATCACCCACAGGGCTGAGTGCCATGGCTCACGCCTGTAATCCTAGCACTCTGGGAGGCCGAGGCGGGAGGATAGCTCAAGGTCAGAAGTTTTCGAAACCAGCCTGAGCAAGAGTGAGACCCCGTCTCTACTGAAAATAGAAAGAAATTAATTGGCCAACTAGAAATAAAAAAAAAGAATAAATAAAAAAAAAAGAGGAACAAATCTTTATGTTCACTTTAAGAACACTAGTAAAACTGCCCAGGCCATCAAGAGTATGCATACAACAAAAAGCCAGCAAGTATTTGAAAGATGTCACTTTAAAAAAACAACGTGTACGGTTCCAAAATTACAATGGTAATTTCTTCAGGCCAAACAGTGGGGCTGGACCCAGGGTTGGTGGCCCAAAAAGAGTGAATTTTTGCTGCACATGCTTAAAAATGCAGAGAGTAATGCTCAACTTAAGGATTTAGATGTAGATTCTCTGGTCATTGAGCATATCCAGGTGAACAAAGCACCCAAGACACGAATTTACAGAGCTCATGGTCGGATTAACCCATACATGAGCTCCTCCTGCCAAGTTGAGATGATCCTCACTGAAAAGAAACAAATTGTTTCAAAACCACAAGAGGAGGTTGCACAGAAGAAAGATAATCCAGAAGAAACTGAAGAAACAAAAATTTACAACATGAGAACAGATGCAACATAAAATAAATGCAAATAACAGTAAAGAAAAGAAAAAAAAACATCAGCCAGACTCTAGCTAAAAACATGGTATTATAGGATACATACTAAAGGGAGAGATCTAATCTCTGCTTAATTTATCCAGAAAACCAAGTTGCCCATCTCTAAACTATGTAGCCAATAAACTAGAGGTAGTCATCTACAAGCTCATTTTTGGTTTACGCTATTGTACTGTTAGACTAAAAAGCCAACAGTTTTGAGAAAAATATTTTAACTAATATAAATGCCCAAGTATACCTATCTCCACATAACTAGTCTATCCTTATACAAAAGCAAATGATCAGGGCTATGCTTTGTAATTGGTTGTAATAAAAGTAAAACACACAAACCTAAATATTTTTTAATAATATGTAGATCCCTTACATTAAGCAAATAAATCTAAATACCATTTGGGGAAGGTTTTAATGAACTTAAAACCATTCATACTTATCAATTTAAAATTTCAAACTTATCCATAAATAAAATTGTTTTTTATACCAAGTAGAAAATCAAACTGCAACAAGTCAAGGGCAAAACAATGCTTTCTCTAGGTTCTTCAATGAAACTGTATCTAAGGAATATCAGAATAACATAAACCTCCATTTTAAAATATCTTTAGTTTTAAGAAAATATATCACATGATCACAGGACATATGAAATTACACTAGAATTATAGTTGCAATTTACATTCCATTTGCCAAAGCCTAGAGATAAACCTTTAACTAATGTATTAAAACATTTTGAAAAACAAATAAACCAGATGTTTTTTTCTCTCAACCAGATGTTTTAAAACATGTAAAGTAGATATAATTGGCATTAAAACGTATTTCAATTATTACCTAAAGTGTAGAATTCTCAACATTTTTTAACTACTTTTAACAGAAAAGGGTGTTTTCCTTCTATTCTGTAAAGCAGGTAGCATGGAATTGTAAACTATTTTTATATGTCAACAACTCCATTTTTGTGACGTAGGGAGAAAATATCGGGAGACCACTGAAGTTGTGTTTTATTTAAGGTTACATTTTTTACTGGTCTATGTATAAACAGGTAAATAGGTCAACAGTAATGGCACAGTGGATAATTAGCTAACTGGAATATCAAGGAGCAAGCAAAATAATGGATAACTGGCTCCAGGTTACTGCAGAGACAATTCAACACCAGAGTTTGAGTACACCCTAATTCAAATCAATATTTTTAAACCTGTTTCTTTACCCATCTTCTACTTTCTTTTATCTTGGCCCTCTATCCTTCCTTTGACAGAATATATTTTGACTCTAAGTTAACAGTTGTATTAAACAAATTTAAAATCTAAAGTTTTAAATCAAAATTCAAGAGTGAAATCTCCCTCATATTTCTTTCCCCAGGTACCCAGTTCTCCTCTCCACAGGCAACTGGATGCTATCGGTTTCTTGTTTATCCAGATAGTGGATGCGTATTTATTTACCCCTATGTACCTATTTTCCTGACCTTCCCCACCTTTACATAAATCATACCACAACATATCCAGTTCTCTATTAAAGTTCAAGAATATATATTTTAGGCCAAGTGCGGTGGCTCACTCCTGTAATCCCAACACTTTGGGAGTATGAGACCAGCCTGGGCAACACACCAAGACCCTGCCTCTACAAAAAATTTCAAAACTTAGCTGGGCATGGTGGTGCGTACCTGTAGTCCCAGCTGCTCAGAGGCTAAGGCAGGAGGATCGCGTGAGCCCAGGAGTTCAAGGTTGCAGTGAACTATGATTGTGCCACTGCACTCCATCCTGGGCAACAGAGTGAGACCCATCTCTTAAAAAAAAAAAAAAAAAAAAAGCCAGGCGTGGTGGCTCACGCCTGTAATCCAAGCACTCTGGGAGGCGGAGGCGGGCGGATTGCTCAAGGTCAGGAATTTGAAACCAGCCTGAGCAAGAGCGAGACCCCGTCTCTACTAAAAACAGAAAGAAATTAACTGGCCAACTAAAAATATATAGGAAAAAAAAATTAGCCAGGCATGGTGGCACATGCCTGTAGTCCCAGCTACTTGGGAGGCTGAGGCAGGAGGATTGCTTGAGCCCAGGAGTTTGAGGTTGCTGTGAGCTAGGCTGACGCCATAGCACTCTAGCCTGGGCAACAGAGCAAGACTCTGTCTCAAAAAAAAAAAAAGAATATATATTTTAGATTGTTGTATATCAACAATACATGAAAAGATTCCCAGGGATTTTATAGCAATTAGGTATTCTGTTATATGGCTGTTACTTAACATATTATTAACCAGGCCACCCTACTGACAGACACTGAGTTTTTGTCTAAATTTTTATTATAAGAAACAATACTGCCTGAGTAACACTAGACATACATAATTTGGGGTCAATTCTTAAAAGTAGTCTTAGAAGTAAAATTTGCTTTGTTGAGAAATACTACTAAATTAGCCAAATTCCACTCTGGTAATATAAGACTACATGTTTCCCTACATCTTCTCCAACATACTGAATCAGGATGGTTTTTATTAATCATTGACAATCTAAGGGGTGAAAATATGGTGTTTCAGTTTAATTACAATTCCTGACCAGCATGGTGCCTCATGCCTGTAATCCCAGCAGTCAGAGAGGCCAAGGTAGGAGGATCACTTAAGTAAGACCTGGAGTTTGAGACCAGCCTGGGCAACACAGTGTGACCCTCATCTCTACAAAAAAAATTTTAAATAATTAGCCAGCATGGTGGTGCGCACCTGTAGTCCCAGCTACTTGGGAGGCTGAGGCAGGAAGATCGCTTGAGCCTAGGAGTTGGAGGCTGCAGTGAGCTATCACCAGGCCACTGCACTCCAGCCTGGGCAACAGAGAGAGACCCTGTCTCTAAAAAAACAAAACAAAAAAACTTTATTATGATTGTGCATCTTTTCATATTATTTATGATCTATTATTTCCTTTTCTGTGAACTGTCAGAGCATATTCTTTGCCAACTTTTAAAATTAGATTAATCTTTTCATATTCCTTTATCCTCTTTACATATGATGATAAATTACTATATGTCTGCTAACTGCAAGTTCTTGTGCAGTTGGTGATCTTCTGTTTATCTTTGCTTATCGTAGCTTACGCCATGCAGAAAATTATTTTGTCTAGTAAAAACTCAATCTTTTCTTTTATGCCTTCTGAGTTTTCTCATATTCTTAGAAAGTCACCCTTATATTATAAAATAATCCTTGCACGATTTCTTCATGAAAGGATTTTCATGGCTTCTTTTATTTTTAAATTTTTGAAACTAGTATAAAGTATGAAGTATGGATTCAAGTTTATTTTCTTCCAAATATCTATTCAGCTGTCCCTAAATCATAGACTATCCAATGATTTGAAATGCCAATTTTAATTTTGTTTTTTTTTCTTTAGCCAGTCAAATTTAGCAATAGTGGCTTGTATATCAACTTTAGTGATGCTAAAGTTTGTAAGTTCTGACAACCCACTAAAAGGCCACTTTTAAAATACACTAAGTTCTTATAGGAACTTAGACTTTTTATTTTGTTCCACTGATCTAGTTATGAATACACAAATACCACACTATTTTAAGTACTGCACCTTAAAAAAATAAACAAAAGAAAAAAAGAAATAAAAAAGAAGTATTGCATCTTAGAAATATTAGCAGGTTTTAATCTGGTGGGGCTAGTCTTCTAGTACTATTATTTTTCAAACTTTTCTGGATATTCAATATTCTTTGAATTTTTTTAAGCTGGGCTTAATTTTTAAACTATCTTATTTCATCAAATACTAAAACAAAAAATTTTTTATGTACACCTAAAAAAGAAAAAATGCTTTCAATCAAATGGCACACAATCAATTGTAAAATGTACCCTGAGTCCAAAGAGAATAAAATATGGGGAAAAATTCTTTTATGTCCAAAAAGTGATAGCAATAAAAAGTTTCATACACCTATATGAAAAAGAAATAGAAATGAATGACTTTGTCATGACTCAATAGTTTTTATTTGAAATAGTGGCTCTTGATTTTTAAAAATTCAAGTATCAAATTCATTAGCCTATCTTCATACTAAGTAGTATCCTACATAGTCAAAAAAATGTAAGTTTTTTATCATTTTATCACCCAAGTATGAATTCCTAGACACCACAGTTTAGTCTTACCTATTCGGAGGGGAAAAAAAAAGAAATGTCTTCTAAGTTTTCCCTGGGTTACATGTTGAAGAACCTGGGTTTTTGACATATAGGATTTTCCATAGACTGGGTTTTGCTAACAGTACAATTTAATAAGTTCCTGTCCTCTGTATTTCCTGCAGACTGGAGTTGGATCCAGACACTTGCTCAGATTCCAATTTGATTTCTTTGAGGAGAATATAGTAGGTAGTGTTATGGACGTCTCTGTTTTTGTGATGTTGTAACATGTAAATAACCATGTTGATGTATAATGTCTAGACTCATTATTTTCTTGGAAATTGCAAAAGTGGTATCTAATTCTATCATTTTTTATTTATTATTTAACAAATTTTATATAGAGATGCTTTCCCTCATCCACAACTTGGTTACCCAATAGTACAGTTTGTATAGAAAAGGCAGTATAAATACTTGATTCTTTCTTTTTATATTTTATCCAGTTATCCTCTGAAGATGACCAATTGTAGGTTTTGTTTTTCTTTGCTAATTGTGGCAGATTGTATTTTCTAAAATTTGAGGTTTCATAAGAGACCTCAAGAACCTCCTGAAAGAGCCCAGAAATCCTTAGAACTGAGAGGTAATAAATGTTTACATATATAAGTATATAATATAAATATAATTTTTACTTATATAATATATGTAATAAATGTTACTATTATAAAATAATAATTATGTTGCTAAGTTTAGGGTGGTATGTTACATAGCCACAGATAACCAAACATGAATTTGTACCTTGAATGGGATTCTGCTGCAACAAAACATAAACCATATGGTAATAACTTTGGGACTGCTTGAGGGGAGGGGAGAAGCAGCTAGAAGGGACTGTTAGCAGAAGCCTGATGGTCTTCACAGAGGCTGTTGGTGAGGGCTCAAAGGAAAGCAAAAAAAAAAAAAAAATACGTATTTTTGGAACCCAGAGGAAAAAGGTATCCTTGTTAAATAGTGACAGAAGTTTAGCAAAATTATAATCTGTGGTGAAAGACATGGAAAACAGAAATTCAGGTACAGTTACAGCTACACCTAATGAACTGATGGATTTAGCTAAAGAGTTTCAAGTAGAATGTTCAAAAGTGATATCCTAATGTTGATGCTACAATGGCATGAGACTTTGGAGGTCCTTGGAAAAGGATGTGGATATATTTGCATGTGGGAGGGACGTCAACTGTGACCAGAGGGCCAAGTGTATTACCAAAAATTGACTGCAGCAATATTTCCTGTACCACATGCTCTTCCAGAAACCTGACCACTCCCCCAATAAAAATTAGTTCTATTTACCCTTCCCTTAAAGAAGGGCAGGCCTTTGTTACTAATTCACCAACAAAGGACAGTGAAAGTGATGCTCTGTCACTTCTAACACTAGGAGATAAAAAGAATACAGCTTCTGCCTGGCTCTATATCTCGTTCCTCATACTTGCTCTTGGAACCCAGCCACCAAACTGTGAGGAAACCCAAGGCACATAAAGATGCCCTATGTAAGTGGTCCAGCCACAGTCCCTGCTGAGGTGTCAGCTGCAGCTAGTATTCACCGCCAGACATGAGAGTAAGGAAGACGTAGAGGTGACTCTAGACCCAGCCACTATCTGACTGCAACTTCCTGAGGGTTACTGAACAAGAACTGCCCAGCTGAGCCCAGGCAATGCCCAAAATTGAATGAGGCAATAAACACTGTTATTTTACCCCAAGCTCAGGGTGGCATGTTATATAGCTATAAGCAATCAAAACAGTATCTTTTTTTTGGGGAGGGGGGACCGAGTGTCACTCTGTTGCCCAGGCTAGAGTGCTGTGGTGTCATCATAGCTCACCGCAACCTCAAACTCCTGGGCTCCAGCAATCCTCCTGTCTCAGCCTCCTGGGTACTTGGGACCACAGGCCACATGCCACCATGCCCAGCTGATTTTTCTATTTTTAGTAGAGATGGGGTATCATTCTTGCTTAGGCTGGTCTCGAACTCCTGAGCTCAAATGATCCTCCTGCGTTGGCCTCCCAGAGTGCTAGGATTACAGGCATGAGCCACTGTGCCCAGCCAGAACAGTATTTTTTTGAATTCAAGGATTTAAACACTTCTGACGGATTTCAACCAGTTGCAATTATTGTACTTTTTAAAACTCAATTGTCCCATCTTGGGCCAAAAGAAGCCTCTTCAAGTTTGGGGTGTGTGTGTGTGTCTGTGTGTGTATCTAACCTGTCTCTATACTTCAGGCCATCTGCAAATACCTGGTGGCAGTTTTTCTGTGTGTGGTAAAATTCCCTTAACATAAAATTTACCATTTTAAACATTTTAAAATGTACAATTCAGTGGTATTTAGTATATCCACAATGCTGTACAACTACCTGCATATCTAATTCTAGAACATTTTCATCATCCCAACAAAAATTCCATACTCATTAAGCAGTCATCCCCATTTCCCCCCTCCCCAGCCCCTGGAAATCATGATCTGCTTTCTGTCTCTATGAATTTGCCTACTTTGAATATTTCACATAAATGGAATCATATAACATATGGCCTTCTGTGCCCAGCCTCTTTCATTCAATATGTTTTCAAGGTTCATTCACGTTGTAACATGTAACATGTATTTTATTTTTTTATAGCAGAATATATTTCATTATATGGATATACCATATTTTGTTTATCCAGTCATCAGCTCATGGACATTTGGTTTGCCTCAGTCGTTTGCCTATTTTTCATCTGGGTTGTCTTTTCTGTTGTTGAGTTGTAGGAGTTTTTTACATATTCTGGAGACTGGAACCCTGTCAGATATGATTTTAAAATATTTTCTCTCATTCTTTTCACCTTTTTTTGTACATTTGTTTTCTAGTTTTAAAAATTTTTTTTATTTGAATTTCTTATTAACAGCAGACTTCTCAGATCATTCTTTTCACTCTCAAATGTCCCTCTGATGCACAAAAACATTTAAATTTTAATGAAGTCCAATTTATCTTTTGTTTCTTGTGCTTTTGGTGTAAAAACACCATTGCCAAATACAAGGTCTGCCTCCAGAGCTCTCTTTCTTAAGCATCAAGCTATACTCTCTCTTTATTAACAGAACCTAAATATCCTACTTCAACACACAAAATATTGGCTACTTCTTTGTCCTAGAATTCCTTTTTATTAATAATGACCTACGATATAGGAAGAATGATACTGTTTCAAAGCAATTTGTCTTGACAAATTTAAAAAATGTGATCCTTTGTAGTTCACAGGCATGATAATTTTCACACATGTGTAAGATGTGCCTCCTTCGAACCTTTCACAATGTCAACATATTATCCACCTGATGTGAAAAAAAATTTTAATTAAAAAATATTGTCTCCATGTAATAAGTGTTATAAGGTTAGCATTGCTGCTTCTAACCTGCAGAAATAAGGTTGTAGAAAACAAAAACCAAACCAAAAAAAGCAAGAGAAAACATACAATTCCCAGGTAATGTTCTTACACAGACCATCTACTCCTTAGCTCGACCAAACCAAAATGAAGACTTATAAAGAAACACAATCCAGCATAAGGTGGAAATGGAGACAAGTAGTGAAAGTCCCCTCATATGAACCCTAATTGGAGGTTCCACATTTCATCTACAGACTTTGCTGATTACTATAACTGACAACATTTTGATGCATTTTGTCATAAGGATTTCTCCCACACAAACAAAAGGCACCCAGAAGTTAATGGCCAGTTCTACATTTGAAATTCAAATTAGTATGCAATAAACTATCTCTTTCTAAGTTAACTTAAAATATTATAAGAATCAAGCATTAAGTTCTAAGGAAAGTCAATCCTTTCACTTTGTAAGGAACAAAAACAACAAAAAAATCAATCTTAAAAAAAGAAAAGAATCGTGCATTCAGGTTAAAAAGTAAATCCCAGCAAAAATCCAGTTAAGTTGGGCATAGAAGCAGCATTATCTTTCAGTATAACCACATTATATATCTAGGGAAAAAAGTTCTCTTCAGTCAAAGAAATGACAGATACTAACCAGTCTGGCAAAAGCAGGAACTTCTTTAGCTTTCCCTGCATATATGTGTGAATATATTTCATATATTCTTACTCGGGTGTACTAAATTATAATGGAAGATGTATTTCAAAATGGTTTGAAAGCCACTGACTGGTCTAGAGATACGATAATGAGCAATCATGAAGAAGATTTTAGTGTGGGTAGAGGCAAACAGCATGCCTCAGGATCTACCAAGCTACTTTCTAGCAAGTTTGGTTGGCCACCTATCTCTATTACTGAGTAACATACTGTTTTATAACCCTAACAGAAGAAAGAATTTTAGAAGATGATAGCTCATGTTCACACACAAGTTCAATCCTAGTCAGGCTATTAAACTCGGTCTTGGTTAAATAAGCTGCCTTGGTTGATCCTTAAGAACAATAATGCTTCTTTCTCTTCTTTCAACTTACAAGCAGAAAAGACTACTGCATATGCAAACAATCACTTCCAAATCCAAAGTTTGGGAGAGGGCTGGCCTAGGCTGAAAGCTCAGGTCTTCCAAACCCAATGCCCACCTCAAAAAGGTGGGGCCTGGTGATGGAATACTGGGATTAAGAGAAGAAAGAGTTCGGACTCGGGGAAGGAGGGGTGGGAAATGAGGAAGGACCAGAGTTCTAAAGCATATTTCTGGAAAAAGAATTCATTTTTACTGAACATCCATTTTAGGGAGTGCAAGGATGATGAGCCCAGACATCATCAATAATGTAGATAACCATCTGTGATGGTTAATTTTATGGGCCAACTTGGAGGATGTTTAACATTTAAATTGGTGAACTGTAGTAAATAAGATTGCCCTCCATATTGTAGGTGGGCTTCATTCAATCAGTTGAGGGCCTAAAAACAAAAAGCAAGAGGGAGTTCTCCAACAGATTGCCTTCAGATGGAAGCTGCATAATCCACTCTCCTGGGTCTTCAGGCTGCTGGCCTGAGGACTAAAGCTGCACCATTGGCTCTCTTGGGTCTCAAGCCTGCCAGTCCCACTGCAGATTTTGGACTTGCCAATCTCCATAACTTCATGAGTAATCCTTATAATAAATCTTTATATATATATGTGTATGTGTATATGTGTGTGTGTATATGTATGTACACACACACAACAAAAGTTTAGGGCAAAAGAAACACCAACGAAAAAGGCAGTGAGGCACGTGCCGGAGATTACCACAAGAAGAGAGTGAAGCAGATAGAAAAATAAAATACAGAAAGAGTCAGATTATCAAGGGCCTGTAGGTTTTATTCTGAATGTGATGGGTTGCCACTTAAGGGCATGACATTATATGTTAGCTTTTTAAAAAAAGCCTTTACTAACCACTATGTAAAGACACTAGGAGAGAAATGGTAAAAGCAAGAAGACATTTCAGAAAATGGGGTTTGATGAAGTGGAAAGAATATTGACAAGTGGAATATTCTGGATAAGTTCTGGATATGAAATCAAACAAAGACTTTCAGGCCGGGTATGGTGGCTCACTCCTGTAATCTCAGCACTTTTGGAGGCCAAGGAGGGAGGACTGCTTGAGGTCAGGAGCTCAAGACCAGCCTGGGCAACATAGCAAGACCTCATTTCTACACAAAATTAAAAAATTAGCCAAGCATGGTCATGCACACTATTCTGGTGGAGGTGAGAGGATCGTCTGAGCCCATGAGTTCAAGGCTGCAGTGATCTATGACACGCCACTGCAATCCAGCCTGGGCAACAGAGTGAAACCCTGTCTCTAAAAAATAAAATAGACTTCAGAAATTTGAGTAGAAAGCTACAAAGAGGAGGATGGAGAGTCAAAAGAGTCATCTGTTTAGGGATTAAAGTTCTTAGAATCGATGTAATCCCAAATTAGAGACCATAAAAAGAGATGGGAAGGGGTGTATTTAGAGGTACAAGGAAGAAGCAAACTCAGTAAAGGAAAATGAGGAGAGAGATGAAGGGGAAGATGGGACCCAAGATATTACACGGGAGAAGCCAAAAGTAGAGATTTTCATAAAGCAGTAACATCAAATGCTACAGAATGATTGAGGAGATAGTGAGAATAAACAAATAAATTTTACAAGATAGAAATTTCAGGAAGCTTCAACATCCTGGCTGAGAGCTAGAAAAGAGTTCTTATTTTATTGCAAAGTTTTAATTAGTTTTCTTATTCCTAATTGGGATCCCAAAAAGTTGACTAGGAACTAATCGAAAAGCAGGTCAGGCCAGGCGCGGTGGCTCAAGCCTGCAATCCTAGCACTCTGGGAGGCCAAGGCAGGAGGATCGCTGAAGGTCAGGAGTTTGAAACCAGCCTGAGCAAGAGTGAGACCCCACCTCTACTAAAAATAGAAAGAAATTAATTAGTCAACTAAAAATACATAGAAAAAAATAAGCCGGGTATGATGGCGCATGCCTGTAGTCCCAGCTACTCGGGAGGCTGAGGCAGAAGGATCGCTTCAGCCCAGAAGTTTGAGGTTGCTGTGAGCTAGGCTGAGGCCACAGTACTCTAGCCCGGGCAACAGAGTGAGATTCTGTCTTAAAAAAAAAAAAAAAATGAAAAGCAGGTCATCCAGGTGGGCCTAGCCTAACCACATAAGTCTTTTAAATATGGGTCTAGAGAGCAAAGACAGGGAAGTAAGAGGGATTGTGAAGTCAGAGAGATAAGCTACAAGAAGCCTGCAAAAAAAGGAACCATCCATGTTATGAATGGCCCTTTGGGGCCTTGCAAGAGCTATTAATAGCAAGAAAATAGGGACTTCAATCCTATAGCTGCAAGGAACTGAATTATGCCAACAAACTGCATGATCCTGGAAGACAACCCTAATCTCTAGAGAACCACAGCATGACCAATACTTTGATTGTAGCCTGTGTGACCCTGAGCAGAGAACCCAGATCATTCATGCTCAGACTTCTGTCCTACAGAAACTGTAAGATAATCAATGGGTGTTGTTTTAAGCTGCTAAATTTGTGGTTTTTGTTAAGTAGCAACAGAAAACTAATACAGGTCCCACCTTCCTATGAAAGTGGCTGTTTCTCCTACTCTAGAAACAAATAAGGAGTGAAGCAAATTTGAAAAAAACAAAGTTTGACTTTTAGGATCTCAAAGTCCCTATGCCTAAGAATTTTGTTCAATTATTGCCTAAATCACAGTACCTGTTTTGCAGTATACATTCGCCAGAATACTGAAAATCGCGAGCAATGAAAATAGGTTTTTTATTTTCAATTTTAGAAAGTTATTTTGACAATTGTAACTGGGGTGCCAAGGCTCCCTGAAGGTCAGCCAAAGTTGTTCTAGTGCCTAAAGACACAGTTCCCCAACCTAATCTCAGAAATGAGCCCCAAGGTCATGACTCCTGTCTTTCCTTAAGTACCAGGAGTTTGAGCTCTATAAACGACAAAATGTTTCGCTTCTGCTTAGCGTAAGCATAGTCCAGACATGTTCTCAGCTATGAAAAGAAGGGCAGTCCTTCCCGAATAATTACAGTCTTGACCCCTAAAAACAAGGACTCTCTCTAGTAGTCCAGGCACCTCCTTATTAAAGATGCAACAAGCCACGGCTACGCAGGTCCTGCTGGGAACTGTAGTTCTCCCCATCTCGACCTTCACCACTGGAAACCTATCGCGCGCCCAACCGGCGACTCAGACGACCGCAGCCAGGATTGGTCCTTGAGTGGGGCAGCGCGGAACTGATTGGGTGACCGGTCCGAAAAGCCGCGCCTCCCAGCTACCTTTCCACACCCTACCCCGCTTCGACAACTCTGAAGTCACCCCAGTAGGGCGAGCTGCCACACAGGCCAGTCCAGGCCTCTTGCGATGAAGGTGGCCCCGAGACACACCTTTGTCCTGGGGCCTAGGTAGCAGCAAAGCCTCCCCCGTTTCCCATCTACTGTCTCAAGTCAGCTTCCTCACGCGCTGTTTCGGGGAGCGCCCGCACTCACCTGGGCGGCAGCGGTCACGCTGGATAACTGACAGGCCCGCAGCATCTTGGTCAAGTAGACGGCGCCGCAGAAGCAAGCCGGAGCTGCTGCGGCGGCGCGAGTAAAAGAAAGCGTGCGTGCGTGTGTGCGTGCCTACGTCTGTGCCGCCTCTCCGCGCCGGGCGCACCGGAAGGGCAGCCAGCGCCACTGCGCACGCGCAGCCCCCTCTTTCACCCAAACCCGGCTGTTCCTGCGTTAGGGCGCTGTCTTGGCTGCTGAAACGCTAACTCCTGAAGATTCGTGAGACGGAGGTGGGAAGGGCGGATTCTCCTTCCGGGTCGCGCTCGGGCTACGGGTTCATTGCCCTGAGCGGAGGTTACTAGGTGAACGGGATCGGAAAAAGGGCGTCTGAAGATCGGTCTTCCGCGCGCAAAAAGCGGATAACTGTAACTCTTCAAAGAATTAAAGCAAGAAAGCATCTTAACCTTATCTGTAAGCTGGATATTTCGTAGGAAGGAATCCATTTGGCCAAAGTTACGTAAACAGAGGAGTTGTCTCAGTTTGCTCATTTGTTTCCTCGGACAGCCCTTCTTCAGCGAGTCATCTTGATTACTGGAGACTGGATGGTGAAGAGCACTGCAGGGACCGCTGTGCGAAACCTGTCAAGTGGCAGAGCAGGGATAGGAACCCAGATTCTTTGAGCGCCACAGCTTCTACTCTTTCCAAATTAAACCACACTGCTTTCTCCGCCAAGTTTTTGTTTTTGAAAGATAATTTTGGCTGCGATCTGTGGGATGAGTTGGAGTATAAGGAAGACAATGCAGAAGCACTGTTGCACTTAGTCTATAATCAAAATAAAACATGTTAATTATTGGACATGGTCCTAACACTCCATGTATATATATATACTCCAGTGTAGTATTAATATTAATACTATTAGCATTTGATCACAATGTCATAGAAAATAACTTGTATATCTTCTGTTGAGTTTGTATTTTCAAGTCTTAACTAGATAATTTGTTACAATATGGTATTCTCTCTAGAGGAAACTGCACTACTACTCCCATTTGTAAAATAGAGAGATGGATTTGAAAATTATTTAAAAATCACATAATTGTGTTTGTGTGTGTCCTGTGCTTTTCAGGGTACTATTGTAATGCATTATATTCTATTTCATGCCTCTATCACATATCCTCCAAAGCAGCAGTCTCTCATTTTTCCTCTTTTTTTTTTGAGGCAGGGTCTCATTCTGTTGCCCAGGCTGCAATGTAGTGATTATGCCTCTAATCCTAGCACTCTGGGAGGCCAAGGCAGAAGGATCTCTTGAGCCCAGGAGTTGAGGTTCCTGTGAGCTATGATGATACCACTGCACTGTAGCCTGGGTGACAGAACCCTGTCTCAAAAAAAAGAAATCTCAAACCTCAAAATTGATTTCTATAGTATTCTAACCCCTTATTTAATCAAGTCTTTAATCCTCATCCTCTACATACAAGTTATGAGTATTTTAAAAGTATCAGGACTCTCCTAAAGTAACTCAGAAATTTAAATCACATCACTCCCCTGTTCAAAAAGGTGCAGTGACTCCCACTGCTAATTCAAAGAGCTTCTACGAATGCCTCAACATACCCTTCCAGCATATGCGGGTGTTTTTGGACTCAAAGTGGCCACCACCATAGGTGGGAGATCGACTGCAACAACAGTGTTTCAAGCTCATCACCTACTTATATACCCTATATCTGAGAAACTGATGTATAACCATCTCAGAGGTTCTTAAAGTGTGATCTAGAGACCCCATGGGGAGGCTGAAACCCTTTCAGCGGGGTCCATAAGATGAAAACTATTTTCATAATAATAAGATAGTATTTGTCTTTTTTCCCTGTCATTATCTCACAGTTACACAGTAGAATTTACCAGAGCCTACCTGACATATAATATAGCAAGAAATTGAATGCAGAAGCAAATTTCAGAATCTAGGGTGTTTTTTTTGAAGATGAGGTTAGCATTGTCTCAATTGACTCCGCTAGCCCCAACAGAATCCAGGTTTTTTTAATGCTAGAACTTAAAAAGATTTGCAGAAAGGCAAAATGACACCACCCTTTTTTTTTGGAATAGTTATTTTTCACTAAAATATTTATGTTAACATGTAATGGGTTTATAATTGTTATTGTTAAACAAATTAATAAGTGTAGTAGGCAGAATAATGATTACCCAAAGATGTACATGTTCTCCTACTCTGTGTTAGCTTACCAGAGGACTTTGTACATGGCAATTACATTAAGAATCTCTCGAGATAAAGACACTATTCTGTATTATCTGTGTGGGCCCAGTGTAATCACAAGAGTCATGAGTATAAGAGAAAGGCAAAGGGGCCAGTCAGAGGAAATGTGATAATGGAAGCAGAAGTCAGAGTGATGCAATTGCATCTTTCAGGATATAAAGAGGTTATGAGCCAAGGAATGCAGGCAGCTTCTAGAAACTGGAAAAGGGAAAGAAAAGGATTCTCCCCTAGAGCTTTGAGAAGGAACACACCCCTGTGAATACCCTAATTTTAGCCCTTGGAAACCCATTTTGGACTTCTGACCCAAAGAACTGTAAGATAATTTGTGTCATTTAAGCCGCTAAATTTATGGTAACTTGTTATATGAAACTGAACAATAACTTTTTAATTTTTCACAATTTTAATTTCCTATACAGTAAATACCAATATAAGTAAAAGCTCTTTGGAATCCTCAATCATTTTTAAAAGCGCAAAAGGATTCTGAGGCCAAAAACTGTAAGAACCACTGGTCTGAATAAATCCTGTGTTTTTCTGTCTTGGTTCCCTCTCTTTTCACCTTCGCTCTTGCTGTTCTTAACTGCCTAGAATGCTCTTGCCTTTGTTAAAATCTTCCCCATTGCTTAAGATCCATCTTATAGTCTACCTCCTCATCTCTGATTGCTCCAATCAGAGCCTTCTCTCCTTAACTGTTTTTTAGTGCTCCAATGAGTCATTTATCTGCCTTGTTTTATTTTTATTCTGTGCTTGTCTCCTTATTAAATGTGAACTCCTTGATACTAGGTGATTGACCCTTACCCATTCCAACCAGGCAATGTTGTATATCCTATCTGCATGGAATAGCTCTGACTTTTCCCTACGGAGGAGACTTTAAGTCAATGGGATGGAAGAAAGAGTTTTGTTGTTGTTGTTTTTTTTGCCTGTTGGGATGAACATCAGAAGGAATATGTATGGTCACTAATTCTCAGGAATAAAATAAGGAATGCAGAATTGTTCAGGGAGAGTCGAGATGCTGTTCTACCTACTAAAAGACAGTGTTACTGATTTTTAAGTAACACTGATTTTTATGTGTGTGTGTGATATCCTTAGGATATTTACATTCATTTGATTATAGTTTGTATGCAATTTTTTCCAAAATGATTTTTAATAATACTATTTTTTCATTAAATTATCATAACGTCTTCCAGTTTTGGTAGGTTAACAAGTACTATTCTCTCAAATTAATAAAAAGAGCAAAAAGAAATTGTTTCAAGTATGTTGTGTACTTTATTTTTATTTATTTTTGGAGACTGTTTTGCTCTGTTGCCTGGGCTAGAGTGCTGTGGCGTGGTCATAGTTCACAGCAACCTCAAACTCCTGGGCTCAAGCAATCCTCCCGCCTCCCGAGTAGCTGGGACTACAGGCATGCACCAGGCCCAGCTAAATTTTCTATTTGTAGTTGCCCAGCTAATTTTTTTCTATCTTTGGTAGAGACAGGTCTCGCTCTTGCTGAGGCTGGTCTGGAACTGTTGACCTCAAGCCATCCTCCCGCCTCGGCTTCCCAGAGTGCTAGGATTACAGGTGTGAGTCACCACGCGGGGCCGTTGTGTATTTTAAATAGATCTTTCAGTTACATGCTCAAAAAAATTTTTTTTACAAACCGACTAATATCCCAGGCACTGTTCTACAGGCAGTTGTTTTACAGCGGCAAAGAACAGAACCTGGCATATAATATGCATTCAATAAACGTTGAGTTAACCACTCCTTTGTCCTTTTCCTCTCGGTTGACTGCCCCAGTTGCTTTTCCTTTATTCACTTTCGCTCTGGTGCTTTTAAACCCAATGCGGCCGCCGTAGGCAAGGAGAGCAAGATGGCGGCTTCTGCTTTTGCCCGTGCTGTGAGAGCAGCTTCAGGTTAGTGGAGAGCGACACGCTCCATTTGTATTTTCGCAGAAGGGGGTAGTGGCACGCGATGTAGTGAGCGTTTACACTAGAGGTTAGCAGGCGGGAAAAAGTCATTATTGGTGGCCAGAGGGTTGCTCCGAATTTTCTCTGCGGCGGCGTGACCGGCGGCCCGCACCGGGGTCCCGGACTCGTGCCCGCGCGGGCATGTGTAACCTGGGTTTACCGGCTTCCTTACCGGCTTCTCCTTCCCTAGAAAACAAACTAGAGACTGAGGCGGAGGGGGGCGAGGGAGACCGAAAATGTCTCTCTTAACTTTCTGATTTAGGAGCTAGGACCCGGCATTCACGACCTTTGACCTTCAGAGTTATTTAATTTCTTGCAAATTTAGTGCCTACAGTTGTAAAGTGGGGATAATACCACCTACCTAGAGATTAAATGAGTTTATGAGCGTAAAGCGTTTTGCTTAGCGCCTGGCACATAGTAAGCTTCAAGTGTGAGACTCAACGTGTGTAGCTATCATGGATTGTGGTTGATTTGCTTATAATTACAGCCCCTGGCAAAGGGCTGGCATAAGGGTTTCTTAACTGAGAGAGAAAACAGGAGTGACATGCTAAGTACTGTTGCAAATGTTAAAAATCATTCAAATACAATAGGGATGATCAGTAAGTTGCTTTCACACAAAATAAATTAGAATAAGATTTTGTGGGAAAAGACAAGAAATAACAAGATCAAGAAGAAAAAAAGCAACGATGTAAATTTTCCTGTTAGAGAAGAGCTTTTTTACATGTATTTGTGTGTGTGTGTGTGTGTGTAAAATATACATATTAAAAAAATTTATATAAACATGCATGAATGGCTTAACAGTTCTAAAGCAGACACGTGTGTAACACTCAGGTCAAGACATAGAGCACTACCAGAAGCCTCTTCTCCTACCCTCTCTATCTCCTCAATCAAAATTCCTTACTCCCGCCCCCAAACATAAATTCTCCTCATTTTTATAATTACTGCATTACGTTTCCTATTTTTCTTGTAGTAGTTTTAGTATCTTTATGTGCATCTCTCAGTAACACTGTTTAGTTTTGCCTGGTTTTGAACTTTACATGAATGGAATCATACCGTGTGTACTCTTTAGTGTCTGGCTTTTTTTATTTTGTGAGATTCATTCATTTTGCCTGTAGCTGTAATGCTTTCTTATTACTATATAATATTTACTTATGTGACTGTTCCACAACTCTCCATTCTGTTGATTTGGGTGTTTCCAGTTTGGGGACAATTAGGTGCAAAGCTGATCTTGTGTCCTGGTGCATGAGTGCAACAGTATGTCTAAGGAGTGTGTGTATGTGTATGTGTGTGTAAAACTAGCTGTGGAATTGCTGTCAGAAACTATTATATATTCAGCATTGCCTGATACGGCCAAACTGTTTCCACAGTGAAATGCTTACTCCAGCAGTGGAGGCTCCACATCCTCACCGGCACTGGGTATTGTCAGACCTACAGATTTTTGTCAATCTGCTGGCTATGTAGTGGTATCTCACTGAGGTTTAAATGAGTGTTTCTCTGATTAGTAATGAACCTTAGTGTGTTCACACATGCATATTGGCCTTTCGAATTTCTTTTACGAAATACCCATATTTTTGCTGTTTTTCTATGAGGTTGTTTGTCTTATTGATTTATAGTAGCTCTTTATATATTCTGGATATGTGTCCTTTTTCATTTTTGTGTGTCCAGTGTCCTCCCTCTCTGGCTTCTCTTTTTTTACTTTATTTGGAATGCCCTTTGGTGAAAAGAAGTTCTTATTTTTCATCTACTTGAATTTATAGTTCTTGCATTTTTTTAGATTATGTAGGTGGTTATCAACTCACTATGATATTTAGATTCCATTGAAAACATTTCCAAGAATGATGTAACAGCTTATTTTTAAATGTCAGGGTTTTTTTTTATTTGTTTGTTTGAGACAGAGTCTTGCTCTGTTGCCCAGGCTTGAGTGCAATTGGTGTCATCATAGTTCACTGTAAACTCAAATTCCTGGGCTCAAGGAATCCTGCCTCAGCCTCCTGAGTAGCAGGTAGCTGGGACTACAGGTGTATATCACTATGCCTGGCTAATTTTTCTATTTTTTGTAGAAACGGGGTCTTGCTCTTGCTCAGGCTGGTCTCGAATTCCTGGCCTCAAGCAGTCCTCCCACCGCAGCCTCCCAAAGTGCTGGGATTATAGGCATGAGCCATTGCACCTGGCTCAGTATTTTAAATATCTTGGAAATTATATTCTTTTTAATAATTTAAACTATTTAATATTTTAGATTTACTTAAGACTTTATGAAAGGGTACATAATTTTTCAAAATTCTTTTAGGGGATATTGGATCAAAAGAGCTTGAAGACCACTGGTTTGGAGACTGTCACACTCACCCTACCCCCATTCAGTGCAGCTTACATCCCCCATTCTTTCTCATTCCTTTGATTCTTGGCACACTGGGCTATTTGTAATTCCCCACATGTATTATACCAGGTTTTTTGGGGGTTTTCTTTGCCTCTTCACCTTTGTACCTCCTATTCCTTCTACCTATCTTCTTCCTTCAAAACTCTGGTTTCGTGTTACCTCTATTGTGTAAACATCTGTGTTCTCCATACAAGAGTATGACCATCTCTATGAAAATGCTCAAACAGGGCAGAGGTGTGATTTGTGTACTGCACTTTTGTTAACAGTCCTCGTTAGACTCTGTTAGGTTTGATAGGCTAAATCACATCGCTGGTCCACCAGAAGTTATGGTAGATAAAGCCCCCCCCCCAAGTCATTTTCCCATGAAGTGCTCTCAAACCAGGTTCACCTGTCCTGTTGTTCCAGTAACTTTTTTTTCTAACTTCAGTGTGTTTAGCCCTGATTTCATCATGTTGGTTTTGATCTGCTTTTCTCTCTTACTGAGATCACTTGGAGTTTTGGTTTCTACCTTTTCACAAATATGTTAACAAGCCACTTGTTTTTTATGCAGATTGATAAACATGTCTTATGAAGCTTCAGAACTTTCACAGAAATTGAAAACAAAAGCTCAATGTGGTGGTGAGCACTTGTAGTCCCAGCTCCTTGAGAGGCTGAGGAGGGAGGATCCTCTGAGCACTGGATCTCAAGGCTGCAGTGAGCTATGATTGTGCACTCTAGTCTGAGTGACCAAGTGAAATTTGTCTCTAAAAAATAAAAACTAAAAAATTAAGAAAAAATTGCAAACAGGCCGGGCGGGGTGGCTCACGCCTGCAATCCTAGCACTCTGGGAGGCCGAGGCGGGTGGATAGCTCAAGGTCAGGAGTTCGAGACCAGCCTGAGCAACAGCGAGACCCCGTCTCTACTATAAATAGAAAGAAAATAATTGGACAACTAAAAATACATGTAAAAAAAT